>QGSO01000355.1:328125-402657 GCA_011037825.1 Carya cathayensis | reverse complement strand
ATGGCTGCAGCGCAAAGTCGTCAAAAGAGTTACGCGGATACCAGGAGGAGAGAATTGTCTTTCGAACAAGGCGATTGGGTTTATCTCAAGGTCTCTCCCATGAAAGGAGTTAAGCGTTTTGGGAAGAAGAGGAAGCTGGATCCGAGATATGTTGGACCTTTTCAGATTTTGGAGAAGGTAGGGTCCGTCGCTTACAGAGTTGCATTGCCAGAATATTTTGGGGATATACACAATGTCTTCCATGTATCATCTTTAAAGAAGAGTTTTGGACAACAAGAGCCACGCTTTGTCGACCCAGGGTGTATTCAGTTGCAACCAGACCTTACTTATGAGGTTGTTCCGTCGCAGATCATGAATTGGAAGGAGCAACAGTTAAGGTCCAAGACGATACACTTGGTTAAGGTGGTCTGGGGAGATCCGTTAGCTCAAGATTTCTCCTGGGAGCGAGTAGTGGACATGAGGGAGCAGTATCCCTACTTGTTTGAGTGATGACGATACGTTTCTTCATCTTGGTTGCAGTTGGTTTTATGTGGAATTATATGGCCTGTTTCAAGTTGATGTTTGGTCCTGCAAAATTTGGAGGACGAAATTTGTTTTAAGGGGGGGAGGATGTGAGGACCCGATTTTACGTGTATTTTTACTGAAGGAATAATTTAATTTAATTAATATTATAGTGCTTTTATTTTAAATTATCGGTTTTAATTAGATTTTATTGGCTGTTGAATTTAAATTGCTGTTTAATTGATTTTCGCTCGTTTTTGGTTTTAAAAATTTAATAGTTGGTTTTTGCTAGTTAGTTATTTCTTTTTAGCTCGACATTGTGTTTAAAATATTTTCTTGGTTTTTATTTATTTATTTGATGTAATGTTTAATTTATTTTAGTCGTTTTATGTTTTAATATCGTTTTCGGCGGATCAATTTCTGGATCCCGGAAGTGAAGTTTGGATTTCATTTCATTTTCCCTTCTTTTCTTTTTCTCCTTTTTCTTTTTCCTTCTTTTCCTTCTTTCTTTCCTTTCTTCTTCTTTTCCTTCCTCTTCCCCGCGTCGTTCGCGTCCAGCCCTCTCCCCTGCACATTTCCCTTCCCGTGCAGCCACCTTTGGCTAGCCATATCTCCGCCATCTGGTGGAGGTGTCATACACCACCCCCGCCATTCTCTTCCTCTCACGGCAGACTACAACCCCTCCAATTTTTGGGACCATCGGAGCCACCGTTAGCCGCCACGAGCCGCTCAAAGTCGCGGCACCAACCCAGTTTTTCCTCTGTTACCGTTTTTCTTCCTCCGCCCTGAACCGCCACTTGCCGGCGGCGTGGCCTCCACCACCCACCCAGAAAACTTCCCCTCCCTCCGGTGCACCACCCCTCCAAAGATCTCCCCCAACCGTGCCGCCGTTTGGCCGGAAAAGTGGCCTCCACCACCCACCCAGAAAACTGTCACCGTTTCCGGCGCCGTCGCACCACCTCCGGCCACCATCTTTTCACCACTTCTTCCCCTACCTCTTGCCGACCTAACCCACCCATTTCCGGCCTAGATCGGCCACCGGAGCAGCTCCCACGAGCTCAACTCCGATTTGCTCGTTTTTCGCTTCTACCGGCGTTTTCGCCGCCACCCACGGCCAAAACTCACTTCCACTAGCTTCATAAACATCCCTAGACCATTCCCTATCAATTTGGTGTCTTGGTTTGTCCCCGGTCAAAAGTGGGTATTTTGCGACCCACGGCTACAGTGCATTTGCACTGTTACGTTGCTTTCCGCCCATTGCTTACCGCGCGCCGAACCTTCTAAAAATCATATATAGCGCTGTAAGTATTTTCCAAACTCTACTTTTAGATTTAATTATATTTTGCTCTTACAATAATTTATTTGGTTGGTTTGCTGATTCCGGACTGAGTCCGAGGAGTTCGGGGGTCGGATGGATGGAGGACGGAGTTGCTTGTTGTGTTGAATTATGCTTTGTTGGTTGAGTCGTGCTTTGAGATTGCATTTACATGGTGCATGCGCATGTATTTTATTTTAATTGAGAAAATCCTGTTTTATTGGCGTAAATGGATTTTCGGGTGCGTGCGTATCACGAGCCCAAGCCGGGATGGGTTATTATCTCGGTGGAGCTCCTCTGGTCACTCGGGAGTGGATAATACTGAGTGATATCCCCTGGGTTGTCGCTGGGCGACGACCGGATCGCACGATACAGTAACGCTGTCGTGTGGACTCCGTGGTTCCTATAGTGGTGGGGACTAGAAGATGGTCTGGCCAGGTACGCGCGAGGCGCGAGTCTGGGCATCACTCGTGTAGGTGTCACACGCGTAGACGTTACCTGCGGTGTGGCACAGAGCCAGAGTGTGCGGATGATCCCTAGAGGAGGTCATGGTGCATGCATAATCGGATTGGTTTTTATGGTTTTCGGATACGAGCCATTTTCTGGGAAAATGGCGAGGATGTGTTGAGGACTTGTGATCCATTTTCTGGGAAAATGGTGGTTTGGGCCATTATCTGGGATAATGGTGAGGCTTGGTTTTAAACGGTATGTGTGGGCCGTTATCGGGGATAATGGCGAGGTTTGTTTAAAAGATATGTTTTTGAGCCAAATGGGTTTTTGGCATGCGTGGAAAAAATATGGTTTGTGAGTTTTGTGCATTGGCATTTATTCATGCATATTGTTTGAGTTTAATATGCTTTTATCTAGTGGTGTTTGGATTTTACTTACCTGCGGCACCATTTTGGTGCAGAGTTCGAGGAGGAGGAGGAGGCTGAGCCCGAGGATGTGGCTCCGCTGGAGTTCTGAGTTGAAGTTTATGTTTTGTAGTTGGCTTTGAAACAATATTTATGACTTGTAATATTTTATTATGTATCTTTGAACCGCTTTGTATTTTATTTAAGAAAAAAAATTTGGTACTTAATTTTATGACTTTGCTATTCGCTGCGTATTTCCTTGTGCACATGTGTCGCTTGCACACACTTGGCACTCGTCGATAGGATGGTGACCCAGGTTGTCACCATCCGGATGTCTCGAATTCCCCGTGTTGGTACGTGGGGATTTGGGGGCATCACAGAATTAAATTTCATCCCTAAAACTACTAATTTGGGACAAAAATTAAATTTCATCTCAAAACATGGAAGCAATTTTTTATGCGTTCAAAAAGAAAAATATCTATTCGAACTAGACTTTTTAGGACGAAATATAGCGTCTAAAAAACCGTTCAAACATTCACAAAAACATTCGAACAGTATTTTAATTACCTTTTAAATGGTTACATAATTGTTCAAATAATAGTCGTGACGGAAAAATATATGCAATTGTGCCGGGGAAAGGTTCAACCGTTCAAATGAGATATTTAATCTTTTGAACTAAAGTTTTGGTGGGAAGTTATAAATAAATCTAATGGGGATGTTGCAATATTGTTCAAACAATTCCATATGTAACGCCAATCTTTGTGGTGGGTGTAACAGCCCGCTAGAAATTCAATAGTAGAATTTCTATAGACTTGAGGAAATTTGTGAAAACTCCGGACGTTTTCACAAATCGGCTAATCGCAAAGGTTTTAGCCTGTCAACATAGTTAGTGTTATCACTTGCTATGGTGCCAGAAATGCGATTTTAATTGTTTGAGGTAGTTAGAAGTGTCAGATTAAGTTATAGTTTACGCCACTAGACTCAATAGAATATTTAGGATTTTATGGCCCAATAACTCATTTTCATAATTTCAGACGAAACGACTGTTTGAAACTGTGAATTTATTTATAGGGGTACTTCGGGGTTGACTTTTGGTAAACGATTTTTTTACTGTAGGTTAATATGAATGTTTAGGATTTTTCAGTATTAAGTTTATTGTGCGTTTTTTTGGAGTGAATAGTAACCTCAATAAGCGTACTAAGTTGTAACAGCCCGCTAAAATCTAGCCTTATCTCCTCACCCTTCTCTTTCCTTTTAATTCGCACATTTTAGACAGCACGGCAACCAGTTTTGGATTCTTTCCCGACAGCGTGGTTCACCTTATGTTATGCGGTGCCACAGACTCAAGCGTGGTTCACCTTATGTAAAAGTTTATATAAGTTTCAGATTATGTACAAGTTAAGATGTACGTGGGGCCACAACAACTGTGGAGTACGTATTATATTTTATGTTACGTGTATACGTGGGGCCACAACAACTGTGGAGTATGTATTATATCTTATGTTACATGTATACGTGGGGCCACAACAATTGTGGAGTACGTATGATATTTTATATTACGTGTATACGTGGGGCCACAACAACTGTGGAGTACGTATTATATTTTATATTACGTGTATTCATGGGGCCACAACAACTGTGGAGCATGAAGTATGGGGCCTGATTGAGCTGAGATATTGCATATTTTAGCTATTTAAAACCAATGTATTTCAATTGCTTCGTGACATTATTTATTGGTTTTAGATGGAAAAATAGTTAATAAGCATAAATTCGAGTTGTGATTTTAATTGATTAATATAATGTTTATGCTTAATTTTATAACTATGATTTAATTGAAAAATATTTCCTCACATATATAATATATTTTTAATAATTTTTTCCTTTTAATTTATTTCGAGTGTTATTTTAATTTTTTTCAGTTCAAATAAAATTCACGAGATTCGGTTATGAGTCAGGACACATGCAATATCAAAGTCTAAGAAGGGGGCTGAAACCAAATGGAAGCACTAGATTTTCATAATTTACGGAAAGAGAATCGGTGGTGATTTGAAGAATTGGCTGGTTCTAATCTTTTATATTGGAGGTGCCATGATTTAAGGAGGAGAAAGGAGAGACGTGGGACACTTGGTCTTGACGTTGGCAGAGAGAGCTGGACTCTTAGAGTGAAAAGAAATGATGGAAGAGGGCTGAAAGTCAAGGGGATTTGCTGGAAATAAAAGAGGGAGTTTTTGCTTTGTACCGTGTTGTTAAAAAGAATGAGCACACACAAAAGATGAATGATCATGGAGAGCCAAAAGCTAAGAGGGCAGGGAGCAGTTTGAGTAATGGGAATCACACCTCCATGACAATTCTAAACGTGCCCATAAGCATTCCCAATGAAATTCTCTCTCAAGCAAGTTACCCATGCAATGAGAGTCAGTATTCTAGCCCTATCACTTCTCCTTATGAAGTTCATCCTATGGCAGAGTCTGAGCCTGCTTTAATGAAGACAAGTCCTACAAATTTCTGGGTCCCACCAGAGCTAATTATTGATTCTTCAAAGGACTACCCACAAGTACAAGAAGCTGCATCTGAATACCCTCCACAGTACCAGTATCCAAGCTCGTCAACTTCTTGGCCACCATACGAACATGCAGAAAAATAAATCACGGCACACCACATGGAATTCTTTTCACTTGGACAGCAGCAACTTGCAGCAGATAACAGAAAGAAAAGTTGGACAGCAAATCACGGCACACTTACGGAATGGCAACAATGCAGAAACATGGAGCCCACCGAAAGCAGTTCAGACATGCAGAAAATTAAACTCACACATTCACCTGGACAGCAGCAAAGAAAGCAAAGTCTTTCACGGCAAACCAAACTTCAATGCAGCAGCATCAATCACGGCACCTCAACACTCAAAGCTGCAACCCATCACAGAAAACAGAAACATGCATCACACGGATAGAAAGCAGAAACACTACCAGCAGAAAGTCAAAACAAAGCAACTCACGGCACATGCAGCAACTCACACAAGCACATGGCAGACCTGGACAGACTTTAGCTGGTTTTTATTATTTCTTTCTTTTTCGTTAAGAGTGGAGCAAGGCAGAACACATGGTGCAGCTGGAATCCATAGACCGAAGACCTCAAATGCACAAATCAATCACGGCACCTCAAGGCACACTTGAAGCAGAAAGTAAAAACAGGAAGAAGCAATCACAGCAGAATTTCCACCGAAACCGAAAGCATGCAGCAGGAAAGACATGCTGGAACCCACAGCACATGCAGCACACGAAAAACAGATGTAGAAAAATAGATTATGGCTGGAATTCATGCACCGAAAACATGCATAAATCACGGACAGAAAATTCTCATGCAGACCCTATAAAACCAGAGGGACTTACGGACTGCAAGAGGCGGAAGAGGATTTTTCTTGTAATCATTTTTACGTTGCAGAAGAAAAAAAAAAGAACTCTGTTTTCTTGTTACAATTTTCTGTTTATTTAGGCATCAGTTTTTTTTTACAGCTTTAATTTGAAACCTAAGGAAGCAAGCTTTCTTTCCACGTTATAGAGAAACTTTCTATTTCTTGCTTCATTTTCTGTTTTTTCGTTTGGTATTTCTAGAACTCGGTGGCAGCTTTAGTTTCTTTTTCCTTCTTTTTGTTCTTTTGTTTTTCATTTACGCTGAAGGTTGCAGAACAGGGAGGCGGGTCTTTATGTTTTTATTTCAGTTACTTGTTTCTCAGTTCTTCTTCCACATACGGCTGGCATTATCATAATAAAATTTCATTCTCTTAAGTTTTAGTTTCTTTGCTGTAGGGTTCCAGAGGAGGTTTTTAGGCGGCGATTAATTTACTGTCCTTCTTTCTTCTTTAATTTTTTTTTTTTGGCTGTTTTCTTACATTTTCCTTGAGTAGAGTCGGCGGAAGCACTCAGTTTTATTTCTGGTCTTTTGTTCTTCATTTCTTGGTGGTTGTCGGCGTTATTATTATTTTTTTCTATTTTTGATTTACGTTTGTAGCTTCTTCTTTTTTCGGTTCCCAGCCTTATCTCTTAACTCTTAGTGATAGTCGGCTGGTCACTATTATTTTCTTTTCCTGCAGTTTTCATTTCAGGAGTCGGTGGAAAGCCTGCTCTCTCTCTCATTTTATTTATTTTAGTTTTTCTGGGTTCTTTTTTAAGATCTTAGGCGGTGGCTTTAACTTTCCATTGTTTCTTTTCTCGTTGTTTCATTTACTTCTCCGTTTAACATTCGGCTATTTTTTTTTGACCTTTCAAGTTGATTTTCATTTGGGTATTTTTATTTAGATTTTGTCACGACTCAACTTAGATTAATTTTTGTTATTAAAACTATCATGTGTAACTATTTTTTTAAAAGCTTGGGTTGTGGAATGAGATTTAATTTATTTTAGATTCTAGTTTAATGTAATATTTATTTTATTTTTTTACGTTGTTATTCTTATTTGGTTCATGTTTTATTTTTACATTGGATACAATTTTTTTTATTTCTACTGTTCTTATTCTCTGTTTACATTTCCTTGTTCTGTTCAGCATTTTAATTGTTTTTTTTAGTTCATTGTTTCTTTTCTTTCGGATACTTTTCTCTTTTATTTTCTTTGGAGTAGAGCATCTTTATTTATTTATTATCTCTCTTTAATTTTATGTTCTTGTGCTATTTTTGTGTATTTTATTTTTGTTATAAATAATGTTTATTTAATTTTCATAACTTTATGTTGAATCTTTAATTTGGGGTTTTATTTTCAATATTCAGTGCATGTTTTTGTCATTTACTTTCTAATCTAGTTTAAATTCTTAATTTAGTTTTATTAATTTCTGAATTTAATTTATTAGTCATTTACATTCTAATCCGACAATCAAAAATCTAAAAACATGAATCTAGTCCATGACTAGTAACCTTTCCATTCATTGCACATACCATCTGTTTGTTTTTCTCTTTGTGAAGTTTTTCACACTTTTTCAACGAGTTTAATTTTTGAGTAACTTTCCCTGAGGAGACGATCTAGGAATTTATTCCTAATTATTACACGACATCCTCCTGCACTTGGGAGAGCATTAGTGCTACTCATTTTTGAGTGAGTCAAAGAAAACTCTAGATGACAGTATGGCACAGATGGCCAATACACTTCAACAATTCATGCAGATTCAGGCCACCACAAATAATCAAAATACTCAGGCCATAAATGAGTTGCGTGGCACTATGAATAAGATGAGCACAACCTTGAGCACCCTGGAGAAAGGGAAATTTCCAGCACAGCCTCAGCCTAATCCTCAAGTATACAGGCAGCAACAACAACAAGTGCATAATGTCTCAGGGGACGTTATTGAGACAGCAAAGGCAGTCCTTACTTTGAGAAGTGGGAAGGAAGTTTCCCGACCAGAAATGCCTATAGACACACAGGTAGCTGCTCCTACACCTGAAGATGTAACGGAACATGATGAAGTTGAGAAAGAACCAGTGATAGTGAGACCAGAGCTGAAGAAGCCTGTGAGTGTAGATGCTGAAACTAGTAAGGGATACCAACCTGTGGTTCCCTATCCTCAGAGATTGGCAGCTGGCCAAAAGAACAAGTATCACACGGAGATCCAAGAGATTTTCAAGCAAGTGAAAATCAATATTCCACTTTTGGATGCCATACAACAAGTGCCTTCATATGCAAAATTTTTGAAGGACTTGTGTACAGTGAAGAGGAAGCTGAATGTAAAGAAGAAAGCCTTCCTGACGGAGCAAGTTAGTGCATTGATATTGAACGAGACCCCTCAGAAGTTTGGAGATCCCGGCTCTCCCAACATTTCCATTATGATCGGCGAATCACGCATTGGGAGAGCTTTACTTGATTTGGGGAGTAGTGTGAACCTGCTACCGTTCTCAGTGTATGAACAGTTGGGATTGGGTGAGCTGAAAAAGACCTCCATCATGCTACAGTTGGCTGACAGATCAGTTAAGGTACCGAGGGGTATTGTAGAGGACGTGTTGGTCCAGGTGGACAAATTCTACTACCCAGTGGATTTTGTAGTTCTTGATATGCAGCAGCCAGCCTCCACTATTTACCAAGCTCCTGTCATCCTTGGAAGACCATTTCTAGCTACATCAAACGCTTTGATTAATTGCAGAAGTGGAGTGTTGAAGCTTACCTTTGGGAACATGGCACTTGAGTTGAACGTTTTCAACGCTTGCAAGATGCCAACACATTTTGATGACACAAGTGAATTGAATGCTGTGGAGAGTTTGACATTGTGGCGCCCCCAAAATCCCCACGTACGGAAAACGGGGAATTCGAGGCGCCCGGATGGTGACATCACGGGTCACCATCCTATCGAAGAGTGCCAAGCCCCTCCTTGCTGCGGCCAAGGACCTCCAGGTTGTGGGCTAGGCACTCCTTGCTGAGGCCTAAAATTTTGCTGCATAAATTCCGTCATTTGCCGTATAGCTTGGGCAATGGAGTCATCTCTCTGAGTATCGTCCCGTGGCCCTTGTGTAGATTTCCTCGGTCTCACCATTTTTCCTGCCACCACAACCTTTGACCCCCTTTTAAGAAAACGGATAAAACCAATAACATAAAACCAAACCAAAACCAAACCACATAACAAGAAAACAAAAACAAATCAGCAGCAATAACATAACTAATTAAATAAAACAACCAAACAAGCTCAAATAAATTCAAAACAACTAAAATCACGTCAAAAAGCAATATTACTTAAAATAAATTTTAAAACACAACAAAAAAAAAACATTCTGGTACCTCTCCTATGGGACATGTGGTTTTACCCAGAGCCAAACCGCTCTGATACCACCTGTGGCGCCCCCAAAATCCCCACGTACGGAAACGGGGAATTCGAGGCGCCCGGATGGTGACATCACGGGTCACCACCCTATCGAAGAGTGCCAAGCCTCCTGTGCTGCAAGTCCTCCTTGCTGCGGCCAAGGACCTCCAGGTTGTGGGCTAGGCACTCCTTGCTGAGGCCTAAAATTTTGCTGCATAAATTCGTCATTTCCGTATAGCTTGGGCAATGGAGTCATCTCTCTAAGTATCGTCCCGTGGCCCTTGTGTAGATTTCCTCGGTCTCACCATTTTTCCTGCCACCACAACCTTTGACCCCCTTTTAAGAAAAATTCTGGTACTTAATTTTATGACTTTGCTATTCGCTGCGTATTTCCTTGTGCACATGTGTCGCTTGCACACACTTGGCACTCGTCGATAGGATGGTGACCCGGGTTGTCACCATCCGGACGTCTCGAATTCCCCGTGTTGGTACGTGGGGATTTGGGGGCGTCACAGACATCAACAGAGTTTATTTGCTCAACCTCTCCCTTCTCTGATGATGATTATATTTTTCAGACATCTGAATATTTACTTGATGAGAAAATTGATCATATCAATGAAAGATGACTTTGAATTTCTTGATTATTTTGCAGATTCTTTACCACTTGAAGTACAATTTGCCGGAGCAAGATGGAAACCCCAGTTCGAAGCTTTACCACCACCAGACATGCTTAGATCTTCAGAGGAAGAAGTTCCCCGATTGGAACTAAAACCGCTTCCTCAAGATTTAAAGTATGCGTTCCTTGGACCTGAAGAAGGCACTTTTCCGGTGGTGATTTCCTCAAAACTAAATCAGAAGGAGGAAGCCAAGTTGATTGAAATATTAAGAAAGCATCGAGGCGCAATTGGTTGGACAATAGCCGACATCAAAGGCATTGATGCCGCTATATGTACCCAAGAATTCATCTTGAAGACGATGCTAAACCAGTTCGTGATGCTCAACGTAGGCTCAATCCTACCATGAAGGAAGTTGTGAAAGAGGAAGTGCTTAAGCTACTCGCAGTGGGTATCATTTACCCCATCTCAGACAGTAAGTGGGTAAGTCCAACTCAAGTGGTACCAAAAAAATCTGGTTTAACTGTCATACAAAATGAGAAAAATGAGTTGATTCCAACTCGAATGGTTACTGGCTGGAGAATGTGCATTGATTATAGAAAACTTAATTCAGCCAGTAGGAAGGATCATTTTCCTTTACCATTTTTGGATCAAATTTTGGAAAAAGTGGCTGGTAATGCATATTATTGTTTCTTGGATGGCTATTCTGGTTATTACCAAATTGCTGTAGCGCCTGGTTACAGGACCCAAAGGAGAATTGGAATCTAACCAACTGAATACGGTCGACTAGGCCACGGTGCGATGTTGATGATGGCATAGTATTTAACTTAGGTTACTACTTGTACTTTTGGAGTTGTATCTCAAGTATTCTTTTGATCACAACCATTTTGGACTAGTGTGGTGATCACGGCTTTTTAGTATGCCTTTATGTATGAAATATGTTTCAAGTATTTGGGATATTTTTAGTTTGGTGCATAGTATTGCTAAAAGAAAAAAATTATCCGCTGCGAATATTGCATAATGCTAGATGCATGTTAGGAACATTGCATCTTATATGTCATGAACGGGGGCAGGTNTTTTTGAGTGAGTCAAGTTTTTGGCGCCGTTGCCGGGGAAAGTAGTTTAAATTTAAACTCGTTAATTTTTTTTTATGCTTCTCTAAACTGATGTTTCATGTCATGGGTAAGAGACAGTTCAAATAGGTTGCTTAGAGTCACATCGAGTGTTGAGAGTAGTATACACAGCTTGGAGATAGATAGCTCGCCTATCTTTTCTTTGAGTGAGTCAGGTGGCGAAATTGAAATTGAATCAGAAAACATGGCTGCACCTGCACCACGCACTCTTAAGGACTATTTGCAACCCACTCGTACCACTACACCTTCATGCATTATTTTACCAGAAAATGCACCCAATTTCTCTATTAAGCATGGCATGATGTCAGTGATACCTCAGTTCCACGGGATGGATTCTGAGAGTCCTTACACACACTTAACAGATTTTGAGTTGGCTTGTGCCACATTTATCACTAGGGCTTTACTGATGAGTTCATTAGACTTCGTTTATTTCCTTTCTCTTTAAAGGATAAAGCGAAGATTTGGTTTAATCTTTAAGACCCAATCTATTTCTAGTTGGTCTGATATGCAGCGTGAATTCTTACAAAAAATTTTTCCCTTTCAGAGAACTCAATTTTTGCAAGAGCAAATCAGCCAATTCAATCAGAGACCTGATGAGACCTTTCAGGCCAGTTGGGAAAAATTTAAAGATTTGATGAACATCTGTCCACATCATGGTTTTGAATCTTGGAGGTTGGTGAGCTATTTTTACACTGGTCTCACTCCGGAATGCAAGCAATTTGTTCAGACAATGTGCAATGGGGAGTTCTTTAGCAAGGAACCTGATGAAGCACTGTCATTTTTTGACTACCTTGCTGAGAGCGCGCAACAGTGGAATACTCGTACTGATCGAGTTCCATCAACAGCACAACCACTGAGGGCTATTTCTGGAGGGGGTAGATACGAGCTTAAAGGGGACACTGATGTTCAAGCCCGAATAACTGCTTTAACTAGAAGAATGGAGGTCATGGAAATGGACAAAGTAAAGGCTGTGAAAGTAGCAGAGGCATGTTCTATATGTGCTGATTCAAACCATAAGACCAAAGACTGCCCGATAATGCCAGTATTTCAAGAAAGTGGGTCGGAGCAGATGCAATCAACTAACTGGGTGAATAGAGCACAGAATCAGCCTTTCTCCAACACATATAATCCGGGGTGGCGGAATCACCCAAATTTCTCATGGAGAAATGATCAACCTGGTCGGTCCCCACCACCTCAACAGCAACCATTTCATCAGAGTGCTCCTCAGCATCAGTATCAGTCATATCAGAATCCTCAGAGCTATCCTCCTGTAGCTCCACCTGGATTTCAGCCTCATATGGCTGCACAGAGTTTTCAACCTTCATCATCTGCAAAGAAAACTCTAGATGACAGTGGGGGGGGGGGCAGGTAACCTTGTGTTGCATGTCCCGACGCTTCAAATATCCGTTCAATCCCAAGCGGAATTTGGGGGCGTCACATAAGTGCAGTGTTTTCAAAATCACAATGTGGAATATCCAAATTAGGTTAGAGAAGTTTTATTTGGACACTCGACAAGATCTTAGTCACACATAATGAATAGTATTAGATACTTGGCATAAAGAGGAACCATTAGATGGATTTGTGAAGGAAATCAAGGTGTAAGATCATGCCACCTAAGCAAAACATTTTTCATCTGATCAACCAAATTGAGCCAGATCAAAGAAGGTTTCAACCCTAGTAAAATTCTAAATGGTTGGAATCCAATTGAAACCCCAAAATCTTGGTTAAAACCGAAACCCTAAACGGTTTCCCCAAACCTTAAATTGGCCTTCAAACCCTTTTCGATCCAATTCTAGCATTGTGTTTAATCACTTGATTAAATCACTTCCACATGCTATTAATTTCTCAAATTCTTGTTATGACATCATTATCCAACCTTTTAAACCTTGGAAACTTGTTTGGGCCAAGAAAAATTGGATTTGGGCTTGATAGCATCCCAAACCCTAACCAAACCTCTTTTAAACCCCAAATTGAAGCCCACTTGGTTGGGACCCACCAAGGCCCACGAATTTGGCCACCTTGGCAAGGCTTCTTGGAGAAGTTTTCTCCCCCACATGGCAGACCATTCACTGCCCTTGGCTGCACCTAATAGTGCCTTGATGAGATGGAGAAACCCACCCCCATCAACCTCCATAACTCACAGCTTCTGCAGGCTGTCCTTTCCCCTCTCTATTCTCCACTTTATGTCACATATCTGCCTCCAATCAATGGTCATTCAGGTCCATATCTTCCCCCTACAGAAGTCTTGAGTTGTGCAAGTCACACTTACTTCCCTTTCATCACTTCTTCACCCCGTTCTTAGAGAGAAACCCAAAAGAGCTCTCTCGGGTAGATTTCTGTGTCTTTTTGCATGGAGATTCTTGACCCTTTATATGTATTTTCACATGATTAATCCTTCATAAAAGTTGTTTCTATTTGAGTATAGTTTCCGTAGATATATTTTTTGTATCATTCCATGGTCATTTGGTTGGTCAAAAGTATTTTTAACCATGGAAAGGTCATTCTGGGCGTGAATCTGGAGAGTATGTTATGTTTTGGAGTTTTTGACCAACCTAATGGACATATCTTGGTCCGAAACTTTTAGGGAGTGTTCTTAGCATGTTTGTAAGAGTGTTCATTGAGGTTTTGTTGCATGACTAAAGGTTTTGATGATAGATTCTCTTAGATCCATAAACTTGAAAACTGGAAGTGGCAAAACAGTTTTTATTTGGAGAAAGTTTGAATATTTCGAGGTTTGATCTTACTCTAAAGGTTTTGATATTTTTATATGATGATCCTAAGTCTCTTATTTTCATGTTAGGATGTTATTTTGAAGATATTTATTATTAGTTTCAAAAGTATGATTTTTCTATGCCAGAGGATTTTGATTAGGCCTAAGATTTGATGTTTTTGGATTAGATCCATGTTTTATTAATTTTTAGCCATGTGATTTTAAGTTTGATGGTTTGATCCTATTTAAGACTCATCATTGAACCATGTAATGCTTTATTTCGAAGATCTCACCTTCTTAAACCATTGATCAAGAGATTTATCAAACCTAGTTGAGGGAAAAGTTTATGTTTTTGGACTAAGTGTAAAACCAAAAACTCCAAGTGTTATTTTGTGATTTTGGTGACTTTAGTTTGATGATTTAAAGCATGGTTTATGTTAGGGTGATGTTATGAATATGTTAGAAGTAAGATTTGATTTTTGGAATTCTTGGATCTGTTTTGATTTAGGGTCAAAGCTTGTGATTAAGTGTTTGGATCTTTTTACAAAAAGTTTGGTGTTGATTATTAGCTTTTTCTAAATGGATTTTTTAAGTATGGTTTTAAACTTAGGATTAGAAGATGTTTGTTGCAAAATTTTGGTTTAAGCATGAGTTTTAAAGTTGAAATGAATTGCAACAAAAATCAAGAGAAATAGCCTATGGATGTTTCGGCCATAGTGTATTTTTCATAGTTGTGATTTTTTTTAAATCTTTCTGAGTTAATATTTGAGTTTAGGAAAAAATTTACATGAGGAATGAAAATTATGGAAATTTTTGGAGTTAGGATATGAAATCCTTAAGTTAGGGGTAAAATTGTCATTTTCCCACATGTAGAGGGTAAAATGATAATTTTACGCTAAGTTAGCTTGTTTTCATGTTTCTAATTGTTAGTAATTAAATTTTTAACTTTTATAATGACCTCTTACAGTTCCTCGTGTTTCGCATTTTATTCTCGTTGAACGCGACGATCGAGGTAAGTTAGCTTCTAACTTACTATCAGTTTATTGTGGATGTATGATGGGTAAGGGAACTACAATTTATGTATGTATGTTATCATATATGCTATGTCATTACATGTTTATCTGTTACGCATGATTTATTCTTTCATGAATATTTATCTGTTACACTATCTTTTCTGTCATGCAATGTTGTATGTTATAAGTATGCCATATGTTACATGTATGCCATGAAATGTTTATGTTTAAATCATATTGTGCCATTTACAAGTATACGCCATGTTAGAAAAGTTCACGATATTAAATAATATCTCATGCATTAAGAAAGATAAGATATGTTAAGGATGACACAGATCTAAGCGTGTTCATCACAAGTTATGTTGAAGATGACACGAATCTAAGCGTGTTTACCACAAATTATGTTATGCGTTGCCACGGACTCAAGCGTGGTTCACCTTATGTAAAGTTCCTATAGATCTCAGATCACGTTTAAGTTAAGTTATTCATGTCAATTACGACCCTAAATGCTACGATGGGGTAATATCCTAGTGAAACTCATTTGTTAACGCTGGAGTATCTAAATAGGTGTGAAATTCCCTAGGTTGACGAAGTACAGTCAACAGGTTGCGAATGGGGCCTAAGTAACTGGTCACCGGAGCGCGCCAGGCACTAATGCCGATGGTGCTATATTTTATTTTACGTGTATTCATATGGCCACAACAACTGTGGAGCATACACTACGTGAGACACAGCAATTGTGACACGTAGAATACGTGGTGATGGGCCCCAAGGCAGACCAAGTCTTAAGGATCAATTACAAGATTAAGAGTCACGAAGATCAAGGGAGCAATGCAAGAATTGGTGCAGATGAAACTAGCTAGAGCCCAACACTCATGATGAGCTCGAAAGAAGGAAAACCAGTTTTGATCCACTTGATCTAAGCTATGGAAGGCACGACTTGGGCCTATTGTTATGAAAGGCCATGGACTTATTTATTTCATTAAAATAGATTATTTTATTAGTCACACGAATTAATCTAGAATAATTGGGATTTGGGGATGTCCAGCCCACACGTCTTATTTCTATTGAATTAGGGGGGAATGCCTTGTATTTTGGCTAATGGCTTATTTGGAAAGTTATTATTTTACAAACTAGGGTTTTAGAAGTTACTGTAGCGCGGCACTGTTTACGCTACAGTACCGCGGCACTATTCCTTTAGGGTTTTGGAAATTGTTTATTTAAACCACTTGTAGCCTCATTTGGAAAAAAAAAGACATTATTGAAATTGATGAATTTTATTCATTGTGAATTGAGTTTATCACCTCTTGTTCTTGAATGAACGTTTGAATTTATCAAAGGTAAATCACAACTTTTGTAGCGTTTCTCCTTTATAATCCAGGTTCTTGAGATGGGTTTTTCAACGGGTCTATATTTTTATATAATCTAGGTTCTTGAAACGAGTTCTCAACAGGTCTAGATTCTCCATCCATAGACTTGAGTTTGGCTTTCTTGGATTGGTTTTTCAATATTGTTGTTGGGTCTCAAAGCGAGTCAATTGGGGTTCACATCATTTGGTATTCAGAGCAAGGTTTCCAATCAGGTCTGATTCTATCTTTTATTTATTACATCATAAATTCTAGGGCTTCAATGTTCTAGGGTTTGCCAAAAAAAAAAACATAGAATTTCATTTTTCTAGAGCTGCCAAAATTTGCGCCATCTAGGGTTTGAAATTTTAGGATTTCATTCATTCCCTTCTATTTCCTTGTCAATTTTTATGTGTTTGAATTCAATTGTTTGATTATCACAATTGGATATTTCTGTTTGTGGTTGAATTGTTGAGAAAAGAAAAGAAAAGAAAGGAAAAGAAAAGAAAATTCGAAAAAAAAAATCCAAAAAAAAAAAAAAGAGAGAAGGATTTTGGGTATGAAATACTTTGGCATATGAAATTGAGTGCTTTGTCATTCATTGAGCCTTATCTTTAAAGGGGCTGAATACATCTTTCTAGTTGGTATCTTATCTTGTGAGTACTATTTTCCTCGTATCATTTCCTTGAGTCTCATGTCATTTTATTCTTTCTATGTTTCTCTTATTCTTGTTTCTTGGACCTAATTACTAGTTGGGATAAAATAAGGTTGTATTGTCTTGATTGAGTTGAATTAGTTCTTAAAGAACTAGAGTGGGAAAACTCTTGAGGTAAAAGGCAAGAGAGGGTGAGATCATTATCCAGAAAAAGCCAATCAAGAGTGTGATACACGAGTGGAGAGCCATTATTCGAGTGTAACCACGTAAGGGAGCGTGTGAGGTCTTTTTTCACTAACATTCTTTTTTGTGCAGCATGTACTATGTCTCATAATAGTGACTTAACACCGATGGGGGTGGTAGACAATTCATTCTTTTTATTGCAGTCCATGCAACAAAAGTTTGAAAGGTTAAATTTGAAGTTGGGGAAAGTGAGGGATTAGATGGAACAAGGTGCATTGATTAGAGATTTGCAAAGTGGGAGAGATAGGAGGAGACGTAAATCTAGTATTAAGAATAGGTACGATAAAAAGGAAGGGTATGGCGAGTCTCTTATTGTTAGGCGTGCTCCCAATACAGAATTTAAGATGGATGATATAGAGCAGCAAAGAGAGAATATTTTTCATACTAGATGCCACATCAACAACAAGGTATGTAGTATGATCATTGATGAGGGGAGTTGTACTAACGTGGCTAGCACTATTTTAGTTGAGAAATTGAATTTACCTACCTTGAAACACCCTAGACCATACAAGTTGCAGTGGTTGAATGATTGTGGGGAGGTTAGGGTAAATAAGCAAGTGCTAGTATCTTTTTCAATTAGGAAGTACAAGGATGAGGTCCTTTGTGATGTAGTGCCTATGCATTGTGGTCATATTTTGTTGGGGAGGCCGTGGTAGTGTGATAGGAGAGCGATTTATGATGGGTTCAGGAACATGTACAGTTTTGAAAAGGATGGAAAAATAATTAAACTTGCTCCTTTAAATCCAACACAGGTCCATGAGGACCAACTGAAGTTAAAAAGTGAGGTTGATCAAAAAAGAAAAAGAGAAAGTGAGATTGATCAAAAAAGAAAGAGTGAAACTAAGGTTGATCTACAAAGAAAGAGAGAAAATGAGATTGATAAAAAAAGAGAGAGTAAAAGTGAGATTGAGCGAAAAAGAAAGAGTGGGAATGAGATTGAGGAAGAAAAAAATAGTGAGGCCAAAACCTCAAGAGAAGGAGATAGTGAAAAGAAAATAGAGAGTGAAAAGGAAAAAGAAAGTGAAAATAAAAAAGAGAGTGAAAAGAATAAAGAGATTGAAGAAAAAAGGGAGAGTGAAAGGAAAATAGAGACTGAAAAGAGAAGAGATAGTGCAGAAAATGAGAGGAAAACAAAAAGAAAAGTGAGTTTTTTTGCTAAGGCAAGTTTTAATACTAACGAACTTGACGTACCTTTGCCTAGTATTATTGTTTTTTTGTTGCAGGGATATAAGGTCATGATTCCTAACGGTGTGTTTAGTGGATTGCCACCTATTAGAGAGATAGAGCAATACATTGATTTTGTGCCAGGTGCGATAATCCCTACCCGACCTTTCTTTGAAGAACATGAGTCCTTGATACACTTGAAAGGACAAGGAAAGTTGACTAGAATGCATGCCAAGTGGGAGGAATGTATTGAGATTTTTCCTCTTGTAATCAAGTACACACATGGTAAGGAAACTTTTGTGGCTTGTGCATTAGCAAGAAGGTATGATCATATCATTATTTTAGATGCAAAGTTATTGAGATTTGAATATGACAAGAAATTGCATGCTAATGATAATGACTTTGCTAGTGTGTATGGAGTACGTGAGAAAAAATCATTTGGTAAGTTCTATAGACTAGATTGATATTTGTTTGGAGAGAATAAACTTTGTGTTCCTACTAGTTTTATGTGTGAGTTGCTTGTATGCGATAGACATGGAAGTAGTTTCTTGGGTAACCTGGGTATGCTGAAGATTTTTTATGTGTTACATGAACACCTTTAGGCGTATCATTTGCCATTTATTGATGTGTTGCATGAACGTTTGTGGCAGTATGATTTGCCATTCATTGACGTGTTGTATGAACGCTTGTGGGAATATTATTTGGCCTTCATTGAGGTTGCATATAATCTGAGTTGTCATTTTGGTGTAAAGAAGAATTTAGGCATATTGCATGAATACTTTTGGGAGTATGGTTTGCCATTCATTGAGGTCGCATATAATTGAAGTGGTCATTTTGGTGTAAGGAAGGCTCACTACAAAAAAAAGCAGATTTGCCGGCATTGGTTATAAGTCGGCAACTATCCAAAAAAACGCCGCTAATTAATTCGCGGCGTTTTTCTAACGGCGCATCCGTCCACCGGTAATGGAGGGTCGCTATTTTCATTGTTCCGGCGTTTACGCAAACGCCGGTATTTGTAAATCTCATTAGTGGCGTTTGGATCAATTTAGCGGCATTTCATGAAACGATGCCATAGTACCTACATTAACAGCGTTTCTCGAAATGCCGCCAATTTATCGTTGCCATCCTTGGCATATACTAGCGGCGTTACCATAAACGCCGCGGCTACTATATTGCCGACGCATCATATAAATTAGCGACATTTATTTAAATGCCACTAATAGTACATTGGCGGCGGCACATTGAATTTATTAACGGCGTTTATATGACCGCCACCAATTTTTAAAATAGCGGCGTTACGATAAATGCCGCTACCAGTAATGTGCCGACGCATTATATAAATTGGCGACATTTATTTAAATGCCACTAATAATATGTTGGCGGCGGCACATTGAATACTTTAATGGCGTTTATCTTAATGCCACCAATGACCTAATTTAATGGCGGTTATCTAAACGCCGCTACAAGTAAACTTCCAGCTCGTCATATAATTTGGCGGCATTTCTTTAAATGCCACTAATAGTACATTAGCGAATTTTGTAACTGCGTTTATATAAATGACGTCAATTATAAAAATAGCAGCGTTAGCATAAACGCCACCACATTAAGTTGCCAACACATCATATAAATTAGCGGCATTTATTTGAATGCCACTAATAGTACGCTGGCGACACATTGAATTTATTAACGGCGTTTATCTAAATGCCACGTAATTATGTTTGTTTTCCTGTATTACGGCTTATTGTAAACGCCGCCACTAATTCGCTGCCGGCATATTTTTTAAATTAATGACATTAATATAAACGTTGCTACAAATACATTGCCGGTGCATTGCATTAATTAACGGCATTTAGAATGTACCAATAATATGATAATATCTCACAATAAAAAATATATATAACATATCAATTAATAATAAATATGATATAATGAGTCATTATTCATCTAATAAAAAAAATTACAAATCAAAGCACATGAAAGTTCTTCATGGATAATTCTTCTTCTTTACATCGTGTTTGTCATTAGCTTTAGGACCATTTCTTTCATGGGTAGTTCTTCTTCACACTTATCCAATGGTTCTTTGAAATTGTTATGCAAACGTTGAGCCTGGAAAAGACCAAAAAAGCTATACTAAATTAATAGAGAGAGTAATATAAACACAATGTGAAGAACTGAAGGTCATAAAAGGCTGAGGAGAAACCGTGGTCAGAAACCATGGAAATGACAACAGAGCAAATCGCATCTCATTTGTCCAGTCTGCCTTGAAAAAGAGAGGAAAAAACAAAAACCATCTGCATACTCATACAAACATTCCAGGATATACATTCGAAATAAAAAGAAAACTATTACAATTTATATTATTTTCTTTCTTTCTTTTCCCTTTTCAATTAAATTGCATCTCTGTATTCTATTACTTTTGAGATAGATTAACAAATAAAAGAAGTTGGCACATGCGCTTTTGCTTGTTTGTCTCTGAATTGGGTTGTAGAATGCTTGCAAGGCTGCTTCTCTCCTTTGTATGTCATAGAACCAATTCAAAAACAAAAGGCCAATAGAATTTATATGTTTGATTGATGACAAACCTCCAATTATGAATACGTGTNACAAACCTCCATTTATGAATACGTGTTATAGCATCCTTTGTAGTCTTGTAGAGGAGCACTTTCCTCTTTTAGCACAACCCACCCTGCCAAGTCGCATAATTCTCAAACCAAATCGATTTCTCCTTCCTGTACTCGCTCCCTTATTGACTTGTAATGTATTATGCATAGATCGTCAGGCTTCATCTCCAGGAGTTCATCACTGCCAAAAATGAGATCCGGTTCGGTTAAGAATATGATGAAATATTTTTAAAGCCCAAACTAGAAAATTGCACGAATGACGGATTACCTGCCATCAAGTTGGAAAGGACCAAGAAATCTCCTGCTTTTGCAGACAACGAATGGGTCCAAATGTGGCTCTGGTAAAAGGATTACGCAAGTAATTTGGTGAAAGTCTCCGATAAATATTTTGCATTATAGCTGTTCTTAATATAATACAAGACACTCTACTAGGATCGTGACATGATTTATCTTGGATCTCTTCTCTTGTTCCTTTAATATACAACGATGAGCGTGATTTACGTGCTTCTTGGTGATCTCGTGCTTCTTCTTCTTTGACTCCCAGCAGCTTCTCATATAAATATGGCAACAGCTAAATTATCATGACTGTAACCAATGACAATTCTCAACGCTAGAAAATCAAACCAAAGACCAGAGTGCAGATTAACAGGACAAGTAGCTAGCATGAAGAGATATCTAACCCGATCATATATATAAGATAGACTTTAGGAATCAAACATTACCCGATAGCAATCGCCAATCAAGCAAGATAGACCCATTCTTCTTCTTTGACTTCCCAGCGGCTTTAACCTACAATAGAGATTCACTTAAAATAATTACAGGCTATAGAAAAATAATTGCAAAACATAGGCCACGGTAAGCATAGCAAAACAGATTTACATTGGACTGGATTGCTCTGTTTTTTACATAGCAAAACAGAGTTATGTTGCCGGCTTTACATTGGTTGGGAGGGATGGACGAGTTGCAGCGGGTTAGGGTTAATTAGCAGTGAGAGGGAAATTCAAGTTTTCTGAAAATTTGACAAAAGTTTGAAGTTGGCGCTCAATTTTGGAAGACCCGCTTTTGTTGTGGAAAATTTTTGAGGGAACTCATATATGGCTATATATATGTACACATGATGCCCCACGTTTATTAGACTTAATACCAACCGAACTACTCGTGGTCAAGTTTATGTATCTTTTGAATGTGAATTATAATTAGTTTAAGAGATAAGTCGATATATAAGGCAATTTTTAATATATTGAATGTGAATTAATTAAAAAAATGATACTTCAAAGTGAGAAAACGTGTTTTTACCACGTTTATTATTATTATAAGACTAATCCTCGCCATATTATTATTAAAATATGACATTACAATTTGCGTGGGTAATATAAAATAGAAATTATTCATCATCATGATCGGAAGATTCACAAAATAAACTCAACACGTGATCAACAAATATATATTAAACTGGATTAAAGAGTTAATTAAAGTGTCATTCAGTTCTTCTTTCTTTTTCGGAAAATACCCTTTCGATTGTGAAGAAATCTGGAATCCTATCCAAAAGAGACGTGAGACAGCAATATGTTCACCCATCAAAATGTTTAGGTTGTGTTCTTTCCAACATATGTATAATATGGCCAAATGTGTATAATGTTGTAACTATAATTCCTATACTTCAATCGAAAGCATTAGCATTTAGATCAGAGCTTTATTTCTGTTCTTCCACGTAATTATAATTTTCTTCATTTCAATTATAAAAATCTTGTACGTAGTTTTGGTAATGTGTTTGTGGTTTTCTCAACTCATGCATGCGCGCCTTTCTAGTTTTATTACTAATGAATTCATAAACATTATTACATTTTGGAGAATATTATTTAAGAGCTTGTAATAATTAAGTTATGATTATTAATTAATTATAAATTTCTGAGGCTTTGCATTTGACGTACAAACGTTTTTTTTTTTTTCAAAAAATAAGAAGAGCAAGGACTAGGAGAAAGAAAAAACAAGGTGCTCAAACAAAGTTTGACGATCAAGTAAAAGTTATGTTTTTCCTTCCAAACATTAAGCAAATAGCCTATGGAATTCAAGTTAATGTCAAACATATTTTTTTTATAAAATCATATTAAAACATTATTATTAATTAATAGGTATATTTTGAAATTTGTTTTAAGAAAGCTACTCACACACTTGTGTAAATTTATTTTGATTGTAGGGCAAGTTTAAAGTTCCTGATGACAAATTGGATGTATTCAAAAAATGGATACTAAAGGACTTGGGGAAGAAATGGAAAGACTACAAGCATGAGCTGAAGAAGAAGTTACTTAATGAAAAAGACACATCTGCAGCACAAGTTGTGGCAAGGGCAAGTCCCGATATGGTGGACTTAGAGCAACTGGCAGAGTTGGCCAATCTTTGGTTCGATCCAGAATATATGGTAACAATGCGCACATTTTTGTTATAGATTTATAAAGTCAACTAACTAGTTATTTTTCATAATTCTCATAATCTTTGTGATGTTGTAGTCAAAATGTAATAAAAACAAGGAGTGTCGTAAGAAGCAGGTGATTGTTCACAGCGGAGGATCGAAAAGTTTAGCAAGATATGCCCATGATGTGGTATTTATTTAATTAATATTTAGTTATTGTTGAATATTTGTTAATTCTTTGTTTTCAATATATGTGTTTAATCTAAAATATTGAAAGCAGAAAAAATCAACTGGGGCATTGCCAAGTCGAGCCCAGTTGTTTGTCAAGACCCATAAGAAAAAGGATGGCACACACTACAATGATGAAACGAGAAAGAAAGTGGTATGTTTATTTTCAAAATTATTACTTTTTAATTTTAATGGATTTATAAGATGGAGAATAATGTGTATTTTTTATTGTCTATTACAGGTTGAGATGGAGGAACTTTTAACACAGGATACAAATCCTATAGAAATGGGGTCTGGAGGAACCATGACTTGGAAATCAGATGATATTTATTCGAAAGTTATGGGCCTAGAACGGCCTGGACGTGTGCGCGGTTTGGGGTTTGGGCCAACCCCTACAAGGCAAACTTGTCAACATTCACTACCAACTTCAAACCAAGAAGATGGTATATCAAAGGAAGAGTTTGATAAAATGCGGAACGAATTAACTGCATTGCGGAACTTAGTAAACACATTCATGCATGCGCAGGTGAGCACTCTACATATGTTTAGTGATATCAGTCAACCTTATTTTGAAATTTTTGGCCTCTCATTTGAATTTATATTCAGGCTTCAGGACAAAATCAAAATGAGAATGAAGAGGAAGAGAAAGATGAAGAAGAGGAAAATGCTGAAGAGGAAGAAGATCAAGAGGAAGATGAAGAAGAGGAAGAGAACGATGAGGACAATGATTGAGGGTTAGGATTATAAGTTAGACTATAATTGAGACTATATTTATGGTATTTGTCATATATCGACGTTTGCTCTGTTTAATGGTATTTGCAACTTTCCTTAATTAAGACTAAATTTATGGTTATGACATATATCGATGTTTGCTCTGTTTTGCTAAGTTGGAATTAAGACGGATTATAAAAGGATAAGTGCTGGATTATGCATTAGTTTTACTACTCTTTTTGGAAGTTGTGAATCTTAGTATAACGTTTAACATATTTTGTCATAAAGTTCGCAAATGCCACATTCTTTTTTAAAAAATTAGAATAAATACGAGATCCATATTAAAAGATTAAATTTTTAATAATAGATTTTTTTTTTTCAAAATGAATATTGTACGACACTTGCACAATTTTTAAAAGGAATGCACAATACTTACATTACTGTATTATACATTACTTATTAAATATTAAAGGAAAGAAATTAAACGGCGTCACATTAAGATCTTGACGCGCGAACTCTCTTCTTTAGTTCTATTTAACCTCCCTCCCTCCAGAATTGGAATGCGATATATGGCATTTACAAGTAGGGCATCCTAGAAATTCAACTAAGATTTTGTGGGTATTTTCGTATCATTTAAATAAGTTTTATTATTATTTTTATTGTTTATTTTACTATCAATAAATTTATAATAGCCTTCATCGCTGACGCTATATATTATTACCGGCGTCACAATAAATACTTCGGCGCATTTATCAATTATTGGCGTTTCATTGATCAATTTTCAGCATTTGGTAAACGCCGCCAATGCTATATAATTATTACCTATGTAACAATATAAACGCCGAAAAACTACTTATTTACCAGCGTAAAATTAATCAATGGCCAGCATTTGTTCAAATGAAATAAACGCCAAAACACTCAATACTTTATTGTTGTAAACTCTATCAATTGTCGGCGTTTTGTGAAATGCCACTTATGCTATATATTATTACCGGCGGTATATTAAAGACGTCGGCAAACACGATTAATATAACGGCATATAATTAATAAAATATTGGCGTTTGTGTAAACGCCACCAAAAATATATATTATTACCGGCGTAACAATCTAAATGCCGGGAAATTACTAATTTCCCGGCGCATAATTGCTATCTTGGCGGCGTTGTTATAAATGCCGCTAAACCTATACATTATTATCGGCGTAAAAATTTAAACGCCGGGAATCTCAATAATTTACTGGCAGAAACATTAAGCGCCGGTAAAGTTTTATATCTACCGGCGCATAAACAAACGCCGCGGATATAAACGCCGCCAATTTTGCTTTTTTTTGTAGTGGCTTTAGATGTGTTTTATGAACGTTTGTGGGAGTATCATTTTCCATTCATTGAATTGTTGCATGAACGTCTGCGAGAGTATCATTTATCATTATTAGAGTTTGCATATAAGAAGACCATGCATACTACTATTTCTCATTCATCTTTTGAAGGTGTTTTTGATTTTAATCCACTTATACATTTTGATTTAATGCATTTACCCGTTGATGACAGAAACAGCTTGGATGGACATTTCTAAATTTTTGATAAAATTAATGATACTTCATATCTAGTGGATCTTCCAGGTAAGTATCATGTGTTCGCTATTTTCAATCTAACTGATCTTTTTCCGTTTGATCCAGGTGGAGATTCGAGGTCGAATCCTTTTGAGGAGAGGGGGAATGATGGGCCCCAAGGCGGACCAAGTCTTAAGGATCAATTACAAGATTAAGAGTCACGAAGATCAAGGGAGCAATGCAAGAATTGGTGCAGATGAAGCTTGCTAGAGCCCAACACTCATGATGGGCTTGAAAGAAGGAGAACCAGTTTTGATCCACTTGATCTAAGCTATGGAAGGTACAACTTGGGCCTATTGTTATGAAAGGCCATGGACTTATTTATTTCATTAAAATAGCTTATTTTATTAGTCACACGAATTAATCTAGAATTATTTTATTAGTCACACGAATTAATCTAGAATAATTGAGCTTTGGGATGTCCAGCCCACACGTCTTATTTCTATTGAATTAGGGTTTTTGGGAAGGCCTTGTATTTTGGCCAAGGGCTTATTTGGAAAGTTATTATTTTACAAACTAGAGTTTTAGAAGTTACTATAGCGTGGCACTGTTCACATCATACGCATATCATTGCAAGTTTTGCAACATTCATTCAAACCTTTCAATCTCTCTTTTCTAAGCATTCAGCCTTAATCTTTATTCATTTTGAAAGAGATATAGTTTGTATTGTATTGTTCTTATTTCACTTATTGAGGAGTGTTCTCTGATAACCTACCCACTATCAGCTATTGTATCAGTAAAAGGGTGTGTATAACCCTTGTGCGTGTAGAAAGTTTGCTACATAGGGAATAGTTGAATCACCACGTGTAAGGTGATTGCAAGTGTAGAGTGTGTTTTACACGGATCCTTTGTAGCGGTGTTATTCAAAGGTGTAATAGGTTTCTATTTCCACCTGAATAAGGTTAAATAGTGAGTTTGAAGATTCTCAAGGGGTAGCTTGAGGCAAAGATGTAGGCAGTGGGGTTGAACCTCCTTAATATACTAAGTTTACTTCTCTCTTACCCTTACTCTTATATTTATTTCTGCTTCGTATTTTGTTTATATTTTATATTTTATATTTGATTTATAATTTTTAATTTTTTAAATACAACCCAATCCACCCCCCTCTTGTGTTAGTCATCTAGGCAACAATTGGTATCAGAGCAATGGCTCTGTTTTAAGATTAACTATCTTTTGAGTTAAGATCATATGGCTAAACATTGCAGCTTCATTTGGTGAAGGGTCAATCTAGCGGTTGGCCTCCACTCTTTTGTGGAGACAATTATTCATTCTAAAAAGTTAGAATGAAAATATTCCCTCAGGCTCAAGGTCGAGAAATCTGGAAATGCATTGTAAAATGGACCTTATATTCCAACAAAAGTGGTTGATGGAGTAACGGTCAAAAAGGAAGAAGAAGAGTTTGATTGTGAAAACGATAGACTTTATACATTGAATTTAACTGCTATGAATTTTATTATATAATGCTATCAATGGAAATGAGTTTAATAATAGAATAATGACTTGCGTTATGGTAAATGAAATTTGAGATAACTTAGAAGTTACTTATGAAGGAACTTCGCAAGTCAAGGAATCAAAAATTTATATTCTTACTCATGAATATGAAATATTTAAGATGAATGATGATGAATTTATTTCTTATATGTACACTCGTTTTACTAACATCATAAACAACTTAACAACTCTCGGCAAAATTTATTCCAAGATGGAGATAGTAAGAAAAATTCTCAACTCTACCAAAACGTTGGGAATCAAAAGTAACAGTGATTCCTGAAGTTAGAGACCTCAAGAAGCTCGAAGTGAATGAACTCATCGGGTAACTTGCCACCCATGAGTACACATTGAAAAGAGGAGAAGAAGAAGGAAAGCCAAAGTAGAGCTTGGCACTTAAAACTGTTCCTCATGAAAATGAAAGTGATGAAGATGAAGAAAGTGATGACAAAGATGAAAAAGTTGTCATGATAACAAGAAGAATTAAGAGGTTCTTAAAGAAAAATAAAACTCATCTGAAGAAATCTTTCAAAAAGTTTTCCAAGAAAGATTCAGGTAAAAATGACTCTTTAATTTGTTATAAATGCAATAAGCCTGGACATATCAAACCAGATTGTCTTCTGCTAAAGAAAATCAAAATAAAGGTAAGAAAGTAATGAAAGCTACATGAGATGATGATTCAAGTAGCTCAGCTAGTGAAACAAGCAATGAAAAATCTTTGTCTTATGGCTAAAGATGACATTGAGGTAACAAATCTTTTGTCTTATGGTTAAAGATGACATTGAGGTAACAAATTTTAATAATATTGATGATCCTTCATTTGAAGAATTGCAAAATGTTTTAGAAGAGGTATATGAGGAACTTGAAAAATTAGGTATCAAGTATACTACTTTAAAAAAGAAAATTCTTTTTTAACAAATGAAATTGATGTTTTAAGAAAAGAAAATATCATTTTGAAAGATAAAAATCTTAAGTTGAAGAAGAAAATAACTGATTTAGAAAATATTATTGAAAACTTTACGAATGGAATAAGAAATTTTAAAAAACTTCGTAGTAGTCAAAGATGTGTTTTTGACAAGACAAGCTTATGATATATGCCAAAACAAAAATACAAACCTTATAAAAGCTTCTTTAATAATCCTTTTACATCAAAGTCCAGTATACAAAATTCTTTTCATAAAAATAATTTTGTCAGAGAAAGATACTATTACAATTACTCAAGTTCTTCATATATGCCACATGTTGTTTGCAATTTTTATAATAGAAATGGTCATAATTATCATTTTTGTCCTATTAGAAGAAAGCATACAATGACTACTAAGGCCATATGGATACCTAAAAATCTTGTTTTTTCTAATACTAATAAATGAAGGATCCAAAAAACTTGAGTACCAAGAAAAATCATTTTAATTGTTTTTATATGTATGCATGAAGTCCTCTACAAGCAAAAACAAATGGTTCTTAGATAGTGGATGATCAAAACACATGACAAGAGACATGACTAAGTTCTTTGATCTTAGATCTAAAGATGAAGGACACGTGACATTTGGAGATAATTCGAAAGGGAAGATCATGGGAATAGGTAAAATTGGTAATAAATCTTCTCTCATAATTGAAGATGTTCTACTTGTTGAAGGTATAAAGTATAATCTTTTGAGCATAAGTCAATTATGTGATAAAGGATTTACAGTTACTTTCAAAATGGATAAGTGTATTATTTTGAATGATCATGATTGCAATGATTGTTTTATTACTTTTTGAAGTAACAATGTTTATACAATTGAATTTGAAGAAATTGCCTCACAATATGCTATTTGTTTTTCAGCTCAAAATGAAACTAGTTGGCTATGGCATAGAAGACTAGGTCATGCTAACATGAAACTTATTTCCAAACTTTGAAAAAATGATCTTGTGAGAGGTTTACCAAAGGCAAATTTTCTTAAAGACAAAATTTATGATGCATGCCAATTTGGTAAACAAACAAAAACTTCATTTAAAACCAAGAAACATATTTCCACTACTAGACCACTACAACTAATACATATAGATGTTTTTAGACCAAATAAAATTGCAGGTCTAGGAGGAAAAATATTATGCATTTGTTATTGTTGATGATTTTTCAAGATATACTTGGGTCATCTTTCTTGCTCATAAAGATGAGGCACATAATGCTTGTACCAAATTATGCAAAAGAATTCAAAATGAAAATGGCTATACTATTTCAAGTATCCGAACTGATAGAGGAAAATGGTTTGTTAATAAAAATATTGAAACTTTTTGTGATGAAAATGGTTTTATGTATAATTTCTCTGCTCCTCAAACTCCTCAACAAAATGGGGTAGTAGAGAGGAAAAATAGATATTTTCAAGATATGGCAAGAACAATACTCAATGAAAACAACTTGCCTAGTTATTTTTGAGTCGAAGCGGTAAGTACTGCGTGTTATGTTATAAATAGAGTTATGCTAAGGTCTAAACTAGATAAAAACCCTATGAACTTTGGAATGAGAAAAAGCCCAACATTGGTTACTTTCATGTATTTAGATGCAAATATTTTATTTTGAATGACAGAGATAATTTAGACAAGTTTGATGCAAAATCTGATGTAGGTATCTTTCTCGGGTATTCTTCTAATAGTAAAGCTTATATAATATTCAATAAAAAGACTTTGATTGTACAAGAATCTATGCATGTAGTATTTAATGAATCTAATTCTCTACTCTCCAAGAAATCCATTGATGAAGAAACAGGAGGTATAAATAACACGAAAATTCTCAATCTCAACAAAGAGAACACAATAAAAGAAGTCCAACATAGAGACATTAGGAAAGATCATCAAAATTTAATACAAGATGTAACCAAACAATGAAAATTTGTGAAAGATCATCCAGTGGAACAAATTCTATGAGAACCTTCACGAGGTGTAAGTACTCGATCATCTCTTAGAAATATTTGCAATCATACCACTTTTCTATCTTAGATTGAACCCAAAAATATTGATGAAGCACTTCTTGATGAATCTTGGATTCTAGCTATGCAAGAAGAGCTGAATCAATTTGAAAGAAATGATATTTGGACACTTATTCCTAAACCCAAAAATCATACTATTATTGGAACAAGGCTTGACTTGTAGCCCATGGTTTTAATCAAGAAGAAGGAATCGATTATGATGAGCCATATGCATCGGTTGCAAGATTAGAAGCTATTCGAATACTACTTGCATATGTTGAGCAACCTCCAGGTTTTGAAAATCATATTTTTCCAAATCATGTTTTCAAACTCACAAAAGCACTATATGGACTCAAACAAGCTCCTAGAGCTTGGTACGAGAGACTCAGTTGTTTCTTGATTGAAAAATGTTTTTTAAGAAGAAAAATCGATACAACTCTTTTCATTAAACACGAAAATGTTGATATTTTTTTTATTCAGACTGATGTTGATGATATAATATTTGGTATTACTAATGAAAATATGTGCCAAGTTTTTGTTAAGATTATGCATGAAGAATTTGAAATGAGCATTATGGGAGAACTTACATTCTTTCTCGAATTGCAAATCAAGCAAGTAAAAAGTGGAACATTCATCAATCAATCAAAATATATTAAGGAATTACTCAACAAGTTTGGGATGGAAGGTGCTAAGGAAATTGGAACACCAATGAGCCCATCCACTAAACTTGATAAAGATGAAACCGGTAAACCAGTTGACTCGAAGGTATATCAAGATATGATTGATAGCTTATTATATTTGACAGCCAATAGACGAGATATTATGTTTAGTGTGTGCTTATGTGCACGCTTTCAATCATCACCAAAAGAATCTCATTTGATTGCAGTTAAGCGAATTCTTAAATATCTTACTGGTACAATTGACCTAGGGTTATGGTACTCTAAGCACACATCTTTCGATCTAATCAGCTACACAGATGCAAATTATGCTGTTTGCAAAATTGATTCAAAAAGCACTAGTGGAGCATGTCATTTCTTAGGTCATGCACTAGTTTCCTAGTTTAGTAAAAAGTAAAATTCTATTGCATTATCTACTACTAAGGCAGAATATGTTGTTGGGGGTAGTTATTGTGCTCAAGTTCTTTACATGAAGCAATAACTTGAAGATTTTAAACTCATGTATAATCACATTCCAATCAAATGTGATAATACAAGTGCTATAAATCTTTCAAAGAACCCAATACAAAATTCTAAAACTAAGCATATTGAAATTAGATATCATTTTCTTCGAGTTCATGTGCAGAAGGGCGATATAGTACTAGAGTTCACAAGCACACACGATCAATTAGTAGATATTTTCACAAAACCTTTGCCAGAAGATAGATTATGTATGATTAGAAGAGAAATAGATATGATGCATGCTATGAATATCTCTTAAAAGATAGACCAGAGTCAATAAAGTAGAGAGAATTTTTATAAATACTTTTACATAAATTAGAGGTTCTTAGCCTCATGTTTGAGATGCTCATTCTCTTCCTACAATATCATGCCATCCCTATCCATGGGAATTGGCAAGCAGAACGAAGAATCTAATAGGGATTTCAACTGTTTATTCTTTGCCGAAGTATTCCTTCCCTTGTGTGAGACTCGTGAACAATTCACTGAAGTACAACAATTTGTTCTTTAAGCTTTCCAACCTCATGGGTTCTGGCTTGTAACCACTGGGAAAAGGCAACTATAGAGGAGGAGTAGCAAGTCCCGAGACTCACCAAGTTGTTGATAACATCGGAATCTGACTTATTAGCCAAATTATTATTCTCTTGCTGCAACATGGCACCAATGGCAGCTGCAGAAAGGACAGGAGATAGAGGTGAAGAATACCTCATGGATGGATCTAGAAGAATGTTAGAAGAATGAGCCATTGAAAAAAGAATTGAAAGCTTAAAGCGAGAATGTTGAAGGAATGTAGATGAGTTATAGAGATTATAATAAGATTTGATGCGAATTAGATGAACTTTAAGACTGATTTTATAGAGATAGCAAAAAGAACAAGACAAGCTATCATCTCTTCAAATTTTATTTAGTCAAAAAATACAAAAAATCTTGGACATATATTATCAAAAGTTTTCTTGCTAAGCAATCAAGATTAAATAGAAACACAAAGTACGTCTTCAAATTTCTGCTCAGTCATGTTTGTAAACAACAACAAGCGATTGCTTAAATCTCCAACCATACTAAATTCATAGAGTTAGGCCTCAAGGTTTTGCAGTACTTGTCGGGTCACGGGCAGCTCCAATTTCTGGATTATCTACAGTTTTTACTAATACACTGCTTTCTTAAGTCCATTTACTTGCTACGGATCCGTTTTAATGATGCCAAAAGGGAGAGAAGTTTTAGACTAGAACATTAACATTATTTGAATTGTTAAACTTGTTATATATGCTTGGAATTATATTTATATTTTTACTTGAAATACTAACGCACATTCTCAGTGGGAGCTTAAGCATTAATACAGGTTTAAAGTTCTACTGGCTTGAAATACTAACGCACATTCTCAAGCGGAGCTTGAGTATTAATACAGGTTTCAGGTTTTACCAAGTATTTGTCATCATCAAAAAGGGGGAGATTGTTGAACGTAAGTTTTCAAGTTTCATGTAATTATATATCTACACATAGATTTTAATGATAACAAACGAATTCAAAGAATAAAGGAGTCTCAAGCTCAAGTTGTCTACATAATGGAGTCAAGCACATCAAGGAACCAAGCAAAAGCAAGACGGGAACAAACTCATATTAAACTCATAGAGTAATGTTGTATATCTCTTAAAAATTTGAAATTAGGATTAAGGCTCAAAATTAATATTTTATCATAAAGCATTAAAATACATTTTTCACATGTGTATAAATATTTTGAAAATTAAATTTGAAAATTTGAAAGTTGATTGATTGTCATATTTCACTCTCTTTCTTTTCTACTCAAATCTAATCAATTGATGGCCACTCATGCTTCTTTACCCACCGGAGAAAGGCACTCAATGATGGTAATTATGACCACGAACTAGACAAAGAGGGTGGGATGAAAGAGGGATCAAAATCTGGATAACTTTGAAGGAAACCCAAAAACCATTGGCTATCGCTTGCTTATCATGTGAATTTTTGTTTCAAAAATCTTAATCATGCAGCCCCTGCACCTATGGGCATCTTCTAGTTATTTTCCATGATAAAATAATGACACTTTAGACCACTATTAAACTAACCAAGGTATGACAAAACCTGAAAATACTATCAACACACCACCACCCACATCCACCCATTCACTTCCTTGTAGCCAAAACCAATGCCCCCCCTTGCCTCTCACCCTCTATGAAGCCCTATAAATACCCTTGATGACTTGCATAATTTAGTATATTTGATCATTTCTTAACTTTAAACATTAGTTTAATTTTATTTATTTTTGTTGATTTTAGGCTTCATTGTTTTTATTTAAATTTTATTTCAGATTTGAAGAAAATAAATATCTAAAGTTCACCTGAGCTATTTAAGAGATAAAGATCAAGTTGAATTTTTTAAGACATTAAAGATAGAAGCAGATTTTTGAAATAGATGAAGAAGAGAGATTTTCGAGAATCAAAAGAAGTCAAAGTTGATGCTAAACAAAATATGAAGACGTTGAAATTCAAAAGGAAGGGACATTAATTGGCAACTTGGTAATTTTTGAAATTCTATCTTCAAAAAAGAAAAAAAGAAAAGGAAGGCATGCAATACTGGCCAATATTTTTGAATTGAGGAAGAAGCAACGCTGGGGGCTTTTCTTTCGGTTTGACTTGGCTTTAGAGGCTAGCATGCGTGGGATACGGGTCTTCTCTTGGACGAACGGCTAGGCACGAAACAAAGATATTATCTTTGCTTTTCGGCTGGGCTTTGGATGGATGCACGAACGAAAGGAATGGAGCTGCTAATTTTGGATTTTCTTTCCGGTTTTAAACGCACATTCAAATTGGAATTTTCTCTCCTTTCATTTAAAGATAAGTTGCGACTACAAGGAGGAAGCTGCGATTGAGATGCTGGGACGACGAGAGTATTTTTCAGTGCTAATTTTCTTCCATTCATCTCAGAAAATTATGATGAATTCGTTTATGTTGAATTTAATTTTTAGCATGAACTAAATTTTATTTATTCTAAGAAAACGATGTAATATGGATCTTGGATATTTCGGTGTAGGTAAATATAAAGATCGAGAGACTTGTATGAACCTATGTAGTATTAAAATCGTTGGTCTTAATGCTTTCTTGCTTTTTTAATTTGCATAATCTTGTGTAAAATGATGAACAATAATATTACCAATTGATTATCCAAAGAGACTTTGGGATATTTTTGGAGATTTGCTAACAAACAAAAAGAATTAAATTCAATTAGTTACATGAGTAAATCATAGTGAGGGATTAGGTAAAATAGATTTCTTAGAAGTTTTCTTTCTCATTAATTTGATCTTTGAACAACAGTTTTCTTGTCCTTTAAATATTTTGTTTGAATTGATTTATTTCAAATTGCAATTACAAAAATTTTAGTGACTTTTCTAAATAAAGACGAGATTAGTATAATTTCAATACTTTTAAAAGATAAGTTACCCCTGAGGACGATACTCTTCTTATCACTTTACTATAAAATTAAGATACTGTGCACTTGCAATTTTGCACTGATCATGTTTTGGGTATCAACTAGGATTTCACCTCAAGGATCCATCAACGGATTCTAGAGTAAAGTGAAATTGAACTTCCCTGACCCAGTTAATTCAACTTCTTCTCTTCATAAGCAAAATGGAATAAAGAAAAAATTATGTTGAAGGACAAAGTGATAACAAGATCTACCATTCGGGGGGAATGAGAGTTGGGACTACCACAGTAATATTTGATTACAAATCTTAGAAAGTTAATAGAAAACCTTCACACAGGTTAATGATGCATGCATGACAGTAAAAACATGAATTCATAATCAAATTCATAAGCAATCATAGCATAACTTGACATACAACATAGCATAACTGACATAGCTTAAATTGAAACGTTAATTGAATTTGATTTATTTAAACTGAATTGGACTTCAGCTAAGACTAACTTAACATGAACTTGATATGAAACTTGACTTAACATGAACTTGATCTGAAACTCAACATGAAATTGGAATCTTATTTCTTTAACTACTTAAACTCAACTTCTCGGGTGCTACATGGGTTCCCTAGAGCCATATGTCCTTGCTAATTACCGCATCACAACACAGGTATCTAGACCAGCTGTGAGTGCGCTAATACATACTTGATGTGAATCCCAATCAACTCGCTTTGAGACCCAACAACAATATTGGAAAACCAACTCAAGAAAGCCAAACTCAAGTCTATGGATGGAGAATCTAGACCCGTTGAGAACCCGTTTCAATAACCTAGATTATATTAAAATCTAGACCCATTGAAGAACCCGTCTCAAGAACCCGGATTACAAAGGAGGAACGCCACAAAGGTTGTGATTTACCTTTGATAAGTTCAAACGTTCAATCAAGAATAAGAGGAGATAAACTCCTCCCAATGAATAAAATTCATCAATTTCAATAATGTCTTTTTTTCTCAAATGAGGCTACAAATGGTTTAAATAAACAATCCCTAAAAACCCTAAGTGAACAGTTTGGCGCTACAGTATCGTGAATAGTGCCACGCTACAGTACTCCTTGAAACCCTAGTTCAATATTTCCCAACATGCCCTTTAGTCATTCTCATAATAAACCCAATTATTCTAAACTAATAAAATAAGTCCTTTAAATGAATTAACTAAGTTGAAAGCCTTCAATTCATGTTGCTTTGTTACTCTCTTCCATAGCTTGTATAAAATTGATCAAAATTGGTTCTCCTTCATTCAAGCCCATCTTGAGCGTTAGGCTCTTGCTAGCTTCATCCCAAGTGGATTTGCACCCATCCTTACAATGCCTCATTGATTGTTTTGGCTCTTGGTTTTGTGATTGCTCATCTGGAACTTACAAAGGATCTCTAAAGCTCGGTCCACCTTGGGGTCCATCATTCCCCCTCTCCTCAAAATGATTCGACCTCGAATCTCCGTCTGGATCAAAGGGAAAAAGATTAGTAACATTGAAAATAGCAGAAATATGATACTTACCTGGAAGATCCACTTGATATAAATTGTCATTAATCTTCTCATAAATTTGGAAAAGTCTATCCGAGTTACTCATGTCATCAATAAGCAAAAGCATCAAATTTAAATGCGTAAATGGATTAAAACCATAAACAACTTCAAAAGGATAATATGAAGTAGTATTATGCATGGTCCTATTATATACAAACTCAATAAATGGCATATGATACTTTCACAAGTGTTCATGCGACAAGTCTTTGAATGGTATATGGTACTCCCACCAACGTTCATGCAACATGTCAAAAATCTTCTTTACACCAAATTGATCACTCCAATTATATGCGACCTCAATGAATGGCAAACCATACTCCCAAAAGTATTCATGCAATACGCCTAAACTCTTCTTTACACCAAAATGAAAACCCAGATTACATGCAACCTCAATGAATGGCAAATAATATTCCCACAAGCGTTCATACGACACGTTAATGAATGGAAAATGATACTGCCACAAACGTTCATGCAACACGTCAATAAATGGCAAATGATACGCCCAAAAGTGCTCATGTAACATGTATAAAATCTTCAGCACACCCAAGTAACCCACAAACTACTTCCATGTTTATCACACACAAGCAACTCACACATAAAACTAGTAGGCACACAAAGTCTTTTCTCGCTAAATAAGTACCAATCTAGTCTATAGAAATTATCAAACGATGTTTTCTCACATACTCTATACACACTAGCCAAGCCATCATCATTAACATACAATTTCTTATCATATTCAAGTCTCAATAATTTTGTATCTAAAATGATGACAAGGATATACATTCTTGCTAAAGCATCAAACACAAAATTTTTCTTACCATGTGTGTACTGAATTACATGAGGAAAGGTCTCAATGAATTGAACCCACTTGGCATGCATTCTATCCAACTTAACTTGTCCCTTCAAGTGCGTCAAGGAGTTATGCTCTTCAAATAAAGGTCGGCTAAGGATTGTCACACCTGGCACTAGATCGATGTATTGCTCTATCTCTCTAATAGGTGGCAATTCACTAAACATACCGCTAGGAATCATGATCTCATATCCCTGCAACAAAGAGATAACAACACTAGGCAAAGATTTGTTAAATCTGTTAGTATTAAAATTTGCCTTAGCATAAAAACTCACTTTTATTTTTCCTTTTCTCCCTACAATCTCTCTTTCTTTTTTCTCTCATGGCTCCACTCTTTCTTCTTGACTCTCAGCCACCTCTCTATTTTCTTTTTCACTCTCTTTTTCCATTTCACTTTCTTTTTTTCTTCATTCTCATCTTTTTTTGAACTCTCACTCTCTTTTTCCATTTCACATTCTTTTTTTCTTTCACTCTCATCTTTTTTTGAACTCTCACTCTCTTTGTTTATTTCACTCTTTCTTTTTTGCTCAATCTCACTTTTACTCTTTCTTTCTTGATCAATCTCAGTTTCACTTTTTCCTTTTTGATCAATCTTACTTTTCAGCTTCAGTTGGTCCTCATGGACCTATTTTGTGGTTAAATGAGCAAACTTGATTGTTTTACCATCCTTTACAAAGCTATATATGTTCTTGACCCCATCATGGATCACCCTTCTATCATACTGCCACGGCCTCCCCAACAAAATATGACCACAATGCATAGAGGCACTACATCACAAAGGACCTCATCCTTGTACTTCCTAATTGAAAAAGATACTAACACTTGCTTATTTACCCTAACCTCCCCACAATCATTCAACCACTGCAGCTTGTATGGTCTAGGGTGTTTCAAGGTAGGTAAATTCAATTTCTCAACTAAAGTAGTGTTACCGACATTAGTAAAACTACCCCCATCAATGATCATACTATATACCTTGTTGTTGATATGGCATCTAGTATGAAAAATATTCTCTCTCTGCAGCTCTGTATCATCCATATTACCTTGTGTATTGAGAGCACGCCTAACAACAAGAGACTCACCATACTCCTCATTCTTATACTGATGTTAAATATTAGGCTTACGTCTCCTATCTCTCCCACTTTGTAGATTTCTAATCATTACACCTTGTTGATCCATCCTATCCCTCACTTGTACCAACTTCAAATTTAACCCTTCAAACTTTTGTTGCATGGATTGCAACACAAAGTGTGAATTGTTTGCCATCCCCTTCAATGATGTGTGAGACATCATAATGCACTGCACAAAAGAATGTTAGTGGGAAAAACCTCACACACTCCCTTAAGTGTTTATACTCGAATGATGGCACTCCACTCGTGTTTAACTCTTAATTGGCTTTTTCCTAATAATGATCTCACATTCTCTTGCCTTTTACCTCAAGATTTTTCCCGCTCAAGTTCTTTAAGAACTAAATTGAACTCAATCAAGACAGTACAATCTTGTTTTATTTCAACTAGTAATTAGGTCCAAGAAAACAAAAACAAGAGAAACACAGAAGGAACAAAAATGACACGAGACTCAAGGAATTATATGAATAGAAGAGTAATTATGAAATAAGATACCAACTAGAAAGATGTATTTGGCCACTTTAAAGATAAAAAGGTCAATCAATAAAAATCAAAATTCGGATTTTTTTTTTCGATTTTTTTTTCCTTTCCTTTCCTTTCTTTTCTTTCCTTTTTCTTTTTTTTTCTTTTCCTTTCCTTTCTTTTCTTTTATTTTCTTTTCTTTTCTCAACAATTCAACCACAAACAGAAATATTCAATTGTGAAATCAAACAATTGAATTCAAACACATAAAAATTGACAAGGAATTTAGCCTAGATGGTGCAAAATTTTTGGCAGCCCTCAAATAAGGAATTTAGCCACCCTATGATGACGAACACGAAACCCAAATGATAGAGTAATTTGGCTGCCCTAGGGAAAAACGAATTTCTACACTTCTTTTTTTCAACCTTAGAACAATGAAGCCCTAGAATTAACAATACAATAAATTAAAGATAGAATCAGACCTAATTGGAAACCGAGCTCTGAATACCAAATAATGTGAACCCCAATCGACTCGCTTTGAGACCCAACAACAATATTGGAAAACCAACCCAAGGAAGCCAAACTCAAGTCTATGGATGGAGAATCTAGACCTGTTCAGAACCCGTTTCAAGAACCTAGATTATATTAAAATCTAGACCTGTTGAAGAACCCGTCTCAAGAACCCGGATTACAAAGGAGGAATGCCACAAAGGTTGTGATTTACCTTTGATAAGTTCAAACGTTCAATCAAGAATAAGAGGAGATAAACTCAACTCCCAATGAATAAAATTCATCAATTTCAATAATGTCTTTTTTTCTCAAATGAGGCTACAAATGGTTTAAATAAACAATCCCCAAAAACCCTAAGTGAACAGTTCGGCGCTACAGTACCGTGAATAGTGCTACGCTGCAGTAACTCTTGAAACCCTAGTTCAATATTTCTCAACATGCTCTTTAGTCATTTTCATAATAAATCCAATTATTCTAAACTAATAAAATAAGTCCTTTAAATGTATTAGGGGTTCACATCAATACTCCACAGTCGGTGTGGCCCCATATATTATGTGTCACAATTATTGTGTCTCACGTAGTGTATACGCCACAATTGCTATAACTCCATACTTCATGCTCCACAATTGTTGCAGTCCCATGAATTGTTAAATTGAAATGTGGCTCCATTGGCATTAGTGCCTAGCACGCTCCGGTGACCAACTAGTTAGGTCACCGCCTGCTACCCGTTGATAGTATTTCGTCAACTTTGAGAATTTCACACATATTTAAACACTCCAAGATATTACCCTATCCTAGTACTTAGGATCGTGATTGACATGAATAACTTAACTTGACTATTCTCGAAATACACAAACTGTACTCAATGTGAAATGTGACTAGAATACGAAAGGATAGAACCCCTAACGTAACATAACCTGACTTGAACATAACTCGAAAGACATGACTAACTTGAGATATAAATATTTTGTAACATGACATAAATATGTAATAGACAACATATTTAACATGGCATACTTGCAATATATTACGTGACATGACATACATTTAATAGATGGCAAACTTAACATGACATACTTGTAATGTGTGACGCCCCTAAATTTCACTTGGGATTGAACGGACATCTAAAGCGTCAGGACATGCAACACATGGTTAACTGCCCCCGTTCATGACATATGAGATGCAATGTTCCTAACATACATCTAGCATTATGCAATATTCGCAGCGGATAATTTTTTTCTTCTTGAGCAATACTATGCACCAAACTTATAATATCCTAAATAGTTAAATCGTAATCCAAGCATACTTAACAAAATAAACATCTACGATTTCAGTATGAGTCTTAGAAGACTATAACCTCAAAAACATGGGAGACCAAACTCCATATTTACATTACCAAAATACACTATTGAGGAAGTTTGTCGAGTAACTCGTGTAACTTGACTAACGAGGCCAGAAAACTATTCAAAAACTAACTATGGAAGTTGTAAGCTTCGTGTCATGTCTGGGGCGTCTAGTCAACCTCCTTCAGTCTACCAATGTTCGCTCCCTGCACTGATCATGACACATCGCCTACCATTCGGGGGGAATGGTAGTTGGGACTACCACGGTGAGATTTGATTACAAACCTCAGTAAGTTAACAAGAAACTCCCACACAGGTTAAAGATGCATGCTTGGCAGTAAAAGCATAAATGCATAAATAAAGTCATAAGTAAGCATAGCATAACTTGACATATAGCATGACATAACTGACATAATTTGAACTTAAACGTGAACTGAACTTGTCTTAACATGACATAAACTTGAGCTTAAAACATAACATGGACTAGCAACATAACATGAACGTGAACTTGAAACATAACATGGACTTGAAACGTAGCATGAACGTGAACATGCATAACATAAATATGAACTTGAACTTAACATAAACCTGAGCATAACATGACATAAACGTGAACTTAAGACATAATGTGAACGTGAACATAACATAACATGAATGTGAACTTGAAAATAATATGTACGTGAACATAACATGACAGAATCGTGAACTTGAAACATAACGTGAACATGAACATAACATAATGTGAACGTGAGCTTGAACATATAATAAACGTGAACATAACATGATATGAACATGAACTTGAAACTTAACGTGAACATGAACATTACATGTACGTGAGCATAGCATAACATAACATAACATAACATAAACTTGATCTGAAACTTGACTTAACATAAACTTGGAATCTTGCTTCTTTATTTAACATAAACTTGGACTTGAAGCTTGATGTGACGCCCTCAGATTCCGCTTGGGATCAAACGAACATCTAAAGCGTCGGAACATGCAACACAAGGTTACCTGCCCCCGTTCATAACATATAAGATGCAATGTTCCTAACATGCATCTAGCATTATGTAATATTCGCAGCGGATAATTTTTTTTTCTTTAGCAATACTATGCACCAAACTAAAAAATATCCCAAATACTTGAAACATACTTCATACATAAAGGCATACTAAATAGCCATGATCACCACACTAGTCCAAAATGGTTATGATCAAAAGAGTACTTGAGATACAACTCCAAAAGTTCAAGTAGTAACTTAAGTTAAATACTACGCCATCATCGACATCGCACCGTAGCCTAGTTGACTGCGTTCAGTTGGTCGGATTCCAATTCTCCTTCGGGTCCTGTAACAAGATCTACCATTCGGGGGGGAATGGTAGTTGTGACTATGATAGTGAGATTTGATTACAAATCTCAACAAGTTAACATAAAACCTCTACATAAGTTAATGATGCATGCATGGCAGTAAAAGCATGAATGCATAATTAAAGTCGTAAGTAAGCATAGCATAACTTGACATAAAACATGACATAACTGACATAACTTGAACGTAAATGTGAACTGAACTTGACTTAACATGACATGAACTTGACCCTAAAACATAACATGTACTAGCAACATAACATGAACGTGAACTTGTAACATAACTTGGACTTGAAACATAGCATGAACCTGAACATGCATAACATAAATATGAACTTGAACTTAACATAAACCTGAGCATAACATGACATAAACGTGAACTTGAGACATAATATGAACATGAACATAATATAACATGAACGTGAACTTGAAAATAACATGTACGTGAACATAACATGACAGAATCGTGAACTTGAAACATAACGTGAACGTGAACATAACATAACGTGAACGTGAGCTTGAACATATGATAAACGTGAACATAACATGATATGAACATGAACTTGAAACTTAACGTGAATATGAACATAACATGTACATGAGCTTAACATAACATAATATGAACTTGATCTGAAAGTTGACTTAACATGCACTTGATCTGAAACTTGACTTAACATAAACTTGGAATCTTGCTTCTTTACTTAACATGAACTTGGACTTGAATTCTGACAATAAAAAATGATTCCGCCAGTCGTTTCGTCAGGAATAGTGAACAATCAGAACGATTCCGTCCAACATATTCCATCAAAGATACTCAGACAATCAGAATGATTCCATCACAAGTATCTTAAAATACGTACCCTAGCAATCAGAATGATTACACTAGGAGTACCTAGTAATACTCTGACAATCAGAATGATTTCATTACGAGTATCTTAAAACACGTACCCTAGCAATCAGAATGATTACACCAGGAGTACCTAGTAATACTCTCACAATCAGAATGATTCCATCACGAGTATCTTAAAACACGTACCCTAGAAATCAGAATGATTACACCAGGAGTACCCAGTAATACTCTGACAATCAGAATTATTCCATCACGAGTATATTAAAATAGTGAATATTACATGACTTGACATACATGTAATAGATATCATACTTGACATGGCATACTTATAACATGCAACATTACATGACAGAATAGATTGTGTAACAAATAAATATTCATGAAAGAATAAATCATGCGTAATAGATAAACATGTAATGGCAAGGCATGGCATGGCATATATGATAACATACATACATAAATTGTAATTCCCTTACCCATCATACATACACAGTAAATTGTTAGTAAGTTAGAAGTTAACTTACCTCGATCGTCGCGTTCTACGAGAATAAAGCGCGAAACACGAGGAACTGTAAGAGGTCATTCTAAAAGTTAGAAATTTAATTACTAACAATTAGAAACATGAAAACAAGCTAACTTAGAGTAAAATTATCATTTTACCCTCTACATGTTGGAAAATGACTATTTTACCTCTAACTTAAGGATTTCACATCCTAACTCCAAAAATTTTCAAAATTTACATTCCTCATGTAAATTTTGTCCTAAACTCAAATATCAACTCAGAAAGATTTAAAACAAATGACAACTACGGAAAACACACTATGGCCGAAACATCCATAGGCTATATTTCTCTTGATTTTTGTTGCAAATCCTTCCAACTTCAAAACTCATGCTTAAACCAAAATTTTGCAACAAAGATCTTCCTATTCTAAGTTTACAACCATACTTAATACATACATTTAGAAAAAGCTAATAATCAACACCAAACTTTTTTGTGAAAAGATCCAAACACTTAATCACAAGCTTTGACCCTAAATCAAAACATCTCCAAGAATTCTAAAAATCAAATCTTACTTCTAACATATTCATAACATCATCCTAAGATCAACCATGCTTTTAAATCATCAAACTAAAGTCATTAAAATCACAAAATAACACTTGGAGGTTTTGGTTTTATACTTAGTCCAAAAAAATAAACTTTTTCCTTAACTAGCTTTGATAAATCTCTTGATCAATGGCTTACAAAGATGAGATATTCAAAATAAAACATCACATGGTTTAAGAATGTGTCTTAAATAGGATCCAACCATCAAACTTAAAATCACATGGCTAAAAATTAATAAAACAAAGATCTAACCCAAACACATCAAATCTTAGGCCTAACCGGAATCCTCTTGCATAGAAAAATCATATCTTTGAAACTAATGCTAAATATATTCAAAATAACATCCTAACATGAAAATAAGAGACTTAGGATCATCATATAAAAATATCAAAAGCCTTTAGTGTAACAGCCCGCTAAAATAATCAGTTTTGGATTCTTTCCCGACAGCAATCACATCTCTCTCGTCTTTACCCTCATCTGGAATCACGCGTATAGATTATCTTTTCCGTAAATCACGTAATTTGTTCTTCACCAACAGCTGTAAAATCATGAACAGTTTTATCCTAAGCGTTGTACCTCGATGGCGTTTTCCCGGATCTTATCCATCGAATTTCAAAGTATTAGATAAGCTTGTTTTTAAAGTAGCACAATTATAATAATTTAATGAGCTCTGAAAATATTATAATTGTGGATATTTATTTGGATTAAATATTTTTAGTTGTTTTAAGATATTAAGATGTTTAATTTTACGTTGAAAACTCTTATTTAAATTAATTGGTTTTATCATCTTCGATTAATTAACGGTACTTTATCATTTTATATAATGATGAGGAAATATTATTTTATAAATTTTAGTTTATAAAATAATATTCTACCTTAATTCATCGTGGTGTTTTATTTAAAGTGTTTTATTTAAAATAAAACATTTACGTGTTTTTAATCAGTGTTTTAACTCACTGTTGGTTTATTTGAGGTCTCCGAAGACTTTTGTCTCTACTCAAAAGTTAAAATTGTAATCCAAGCTCTCCTGACCACAGAATTCAACCTCCGATCTGATCTCCTTCAGATCTATACAGTTCTCCCATGGCGTTCTCGACCGCCCCGATCCCAGTAGCAACAACACATCTTACGTTTACAAGAGGATTGACGGCGTGTGCAAGTCGGCTGGTCTCGGAGAGGAAGCCATCGAGCTGGGTGTGCTCCGTGTTTTGCTTTCCGCCGTTCGATCCCCTGACGTCTTGATCTGGGGCGATTATTTGGTGCATGTAGTCAGGACCTGCTACTATGTGTATCTCGGCGGAATGAATGGCACCAATCAGATTTGTGCAAAGTCAGTTCTTGCTCAGATGATGGTCATCGTATTCACCAGGGTCGAGCACGACTCCATGGACCTGGGTGCTCCCTTTCGAAGGGTTTCCGTTGCTGAATTGTTGGAACTCACTGACAAAAACTTGAACGAAGACTTCAAACAAAGGAGGCGAAGAAGAAGAAGGGGCTGGAGAAATATCCTCGGGCGCTGTGGGACAGATACGTGGACTGGTTTTACCAGCATAAGGAGCTGGGCTTGTTCCTCGACGTGAGTCGGGTCGGTTTCACCGGCGAGTTCGTAGCGGAGATGGAGCCCGCTTCCAGGCTGCGTTTCAGGCTATGGAGGAGTTGGAAAAGGGCGCGATTGCCAACCCGGACGAGGGGCGAATGGTTGACCACTTTTGGTTGAGGAATTCCCAGCTCGCTCCCAAATCCATCTTGAAGTCGCAGATTGACAAGACGCTTGATGCTGTTTGCAAGTTTGCAGACGACGTCATCAGTGGTAAGATTAAGCCCCCCATCTTCAGCAGAAGGTCGCTTTACTCAAATTCTTTCTGTTGGGATTGGAGGTTCAGCTCTTGGACCACAGTTTGTTACAGAGGCATTAACTCCTGATAATCCTCCTCTGAAGATAAGATTTATTGACAATACGGATCCAGCAGGATTTGATCATCAGATTTCACAGCTTGGCCCTGAGCTGGCATCAACACTTGTAATAGTGATTTCAAAGAGTGGAGGCACTCCTGAAACTAGAAACGGTTTACTGGAAGTACAGAAGGCTTTTCGTGAAGCTGGTCTGGAATTTTCAAAACAGGGTGTTGCTGTAACACAAGAAAATTCATTGTTAGACAACACTACAAGAATTGAGGGCTGGTTAGCTAGATTTCCTATGTTTGACTTGGATGGTAATAGGGTGAATCAAGGGCTTACTGTCTATGGGAATAAAGGGAGCACAGATCAGCATGCTTACATTCAACAGCTGAGAGAAGGTGTGCACAATTTCTTTGCAACGTTCATTGAGGTGCTTCGTGATAGACTCCCTGGTCATGATTGGGAGCTTGAACCAGGTGTCACATGTGGTGACTACCTCATTGGCTTGTTACAGGGGGACGAGATGGAATTTAAAGATACCAAATTTGTTAGAAAGAGCGATGAGGACAAGTCAAAGTTCAAAAAACTCGAAGCTTTATCCAAATGTTGAAAAGGAAGAGGAAGGAGGTTTATAAGCCCGAGGACTTTGCTTTGGGTGATTTAGTTTGGGCAAAGTGTGGGAGGAAATACCCGACTTGGCCGGCCGTAGTGATCGACCCCATATCGCAAGCTCCAGAAACGGTCTTGAGTTGTTGCGTTCCTGGTGCTATATGTGTAATGTTTTTTTTTTGGGTATTCGAAGAATGGAACACAAAGGGATTATGCGTGGGTGAAGCAGGGAATGTTATTTCCCTTCATGGAATTCATGGACAAATATCAAGGAGCGCACAAACTGGACTAATGAGGATACACTAAATGACAATCTCGGACATGGTACATTTGTTGCTGGTGTTATAGCTGGTGGAGATGCAGAGTGTCTCGGTTTTGCTCCAGATACAGAGATTTATGCTTTTCGTGTGTTTACTGATGCACAGCCTATTGCAGAGAAGGTTTGGGAAATAACAGCAAATAACATAATTATGGTCTCGGCAATTGGAAATGATGGACCACTTTATGGGACTTTAAACAATCCAGCAGACCAAAGTGACGTCATCGGAGTTGGTGGCATCGACTACAATGACCACATAGCCTCATTTTTTTCTTCACGTGGGATGAGTACTTGGGAGATTCCTCATGGTGAAGCCTCAAGTTGCCGTGGTGTTGCAAGTGCTCATAATATGACAATTGAGTTCAGAAGTGAAAATCTTAAGGACTTGAGTGTTCCTCTTCCAGCTGTTGTGCAGTTCCTCGTGTTTCGCGCTCTATTCTCATAGAACGCGACGATCGAGGTAAGTTAGCCTCTAACTTACTATCAGTTTATTGTGTATGTGTGATGGGTAAGGGAACTACAATTTATGTATGTATGTTATCGTATATGCCATGTCATGCTATGTCATTACATGTTTATCTGTTACGTATGATTTAATCTCTCATGAATAATTATCTGTTAAATAATCTTTTCTGCCATACAATGATGTATGTTATAAGTATGCCATGTTAAGTATGCCATATGATACATGTATGCCATGAAATGTTTATGATTAAATCATATTATGCCATTTACAAGTATACGCCATGTTAGAAAAGTATATGATATTAAATAATATCACATGCATTAAGAAAGATAAGACATGTTATGTTATAATAATGCGTGGGGCCACAACAACTGTGGAGTACGTATTATATTTATGTTATTTATAATGCGTGGGGCCACAACAACTGTGGAGTACGTATTATATTTTATGTTATTTATAATGCGTGGGGCCACAACAACTGTGGAGTACGTATTATATTTTATGTTACTTATAATGCGTGGGGCCACAACAACTGTGGAGTACGTATTATATTTATGTTACTTATAATGCGTGGGGCCACAACAACTGTGGAGTACGTATTATATTTATGTTATGTTATTTATAATGCGTGGGGCCACAACAACTGTGGAGTACGTATTATATTTTATGTTATGTAAATTCATGGGGCCACAACAACTGTGGAGCATGAAGTATGGGGCCACAACAACTGTGGAGCATACACTACATGAGACACAGCAATTGTGACATGTAGAATACGTGGGGCCACAACAACTGTGGAGTACGTATTATGTTTTATGTTACTTGAATACGTGGGGCCACAACAACTGTGGAGTACGTATTAATGCACGTTATTAATCAAGACAATTGAATAAGATTCCAAGTTTATGTTAAGTCCAGTTTCAGATCAAATACATGATAAGTCAAGTTTTAGATCAAGTCCATGTTATGTTATACTCACGTACATGTTATGTTCAAGTTTATGTTATTTTCAAGTTCTTATTTATGTTATGCAGGTTTACGTTCATGCTATATTTCAAGTCCATGTTATGTTTCACGTTCATGTTATGTTGTTTGTTCATGTTATGTTTTAAGCTTAAGTTCATGCCATGTTAAGTCAAGTTCAGTTCACGCTTAAGTTCTGGTTAAGTCATGCTATATGTCAAGTTATACTATGTTTATGTATGACTATAATTATGCATTTATGCTTTTACTGCCATGCATGCATTTTTAACCTGTGTGTGAGTTTTATGTTAACTTACTAGGATTTGTAATCAAATCTCACTGTGGTAGTCCCAACTACCATTCCCCCCGAATGGTAGATCTTGTTACAGGACCCAAAGGAGAGTTGGAATTTGACCAACTGAATACAGTCGACTAGGCCACGGTGCGATGTTGATGATGGTATAGTATTTAACTTAGGTTAATACTTGTACTTTTGGAGTTGTATCTCAAGTATTCTTTTGATCACAACCATTTTAGACTAGTGTGGTGATCACGGCTTTTTAGTATGCCTTTATGTATGAAATATGTTTCAAGTATTTGGGATATTTTTAGTTTGGTGCATAGTATTGCTAAAGAAAAAAATTATCCGCTGCGAATATTGCATAATGCTAGATGCATGTTAGGAACATTGCATCTTATATGTCATGAACGGGGGCAGGTAACCTTGTGTTGCATGTCTCGACGCTTCAAATGTCCGTTCAATCCCAAGCGGAATTTGGGGGCGTCACATTTAGAGTAAGATCAAACCTTGAAATATTCAAGCTTTCTCCAAATAAAAACTATTTTGCCACTTCCAGTTTTCAAGTTTCTAGATCTAAGAAAATCTATCATCAAAAGCTTTATTCATGCAACAAAACCTCAATGACCACTCTTAGAAACATGCTAAAAACACTCCATAAAATTTTCGGACCAAGATATGTCCATTAGCTTGGTCAAAAACTCCAAAACATAACATACTCTCCAGATTCACGCCCAGAATGACCTTTCCATGGTTAAAAATACTTTTGACCAAACAATTGACCATGGAATGATACGAATAATATATCTACGGAAACTATACTAAAAAAGGAACAACTATTATGAAGGAGTCATCGTGTGAAAATACTTACAAAGGGTCAAAACGCTCCATGTAAAAAGACCCAGAAATCTCCCCAAGAGAGCTCTTTTGGGTTTCTCTCTAAGAACAGGGTGAAGAAGTGATGAAAGGGAAGTAAGTGTGACTTGCACGACTCAAGACTTCTGTAGGGGGAAGATATGGACCTGAATGACCATTAATTGGAGGTAGATATATGACATAAAGTGGAGAGTAGAGAGGGGAAATGACAGCCTGCAAAAGCTGAGTTATGGAGGTTGATGGGGTGGGTTTCTCCATCTCATCAAGGCACTATTGGGTGCAGCCAAGGGCAGTGAATGGTCTGCCATGTGGAGGAGGAAAATTCTCCAAGAAGCCTTGCCAAGGTGGCCAAATTCGTGGGCCCCAACCAAGTGGGCTTCAATTTGGGGTTTAAATGAGGGTTGGTTAGGGTTTGAGATGCTATCAAGCCCAAATCCAATTTTTTCTTGGCGCAAACAAATTTCCAAGGTTTAAAAGGTTGGATAATGATGTCATAACAAGAATTTGAGAAATTAATAGCATGTGGAAGTTATTTTATCAAGTGATTAAACACAATGCTAGAAATTTGATCAAAAAGGGTTTGATGGCCAATTTAGGGTTTGGGAAAACCATTTAGGGTTTCGGTTTCAAATAAGCTTTTGGGGTTTCAATTGGATTTCAACCATTTAGGGTTTCACTAGGGTTGAAACCCTCTTTGATTTGGCTCAATTTGGTTGATCAGATGAAAAAAGTTTTACTTAGGTAGCATGATCTTACACCTTGATTTCCTTTACAAATCCATCTAATGGTTCCTCTTTATGCCAAGTATCTAATACTACACACTATGTGTGGCTAAGATCTTGCCAAGTGTCGAAATAAAACTTCTCTAGCCTAATGTGGACATTCCACATTATGATTTTGAAAACACTGCACTTAGTACGCTTATCGAGTTTACTATTCACTAAAAAAAAGTGTAATAAACATAATACAACAACATAGTGTATGCTCCACAGTTGTTGTGGCCCCATGAATACACGTAAAGTAAAATATAGCACCATCGGCGTTAGTGTCTGGCGCGCTCCGGTAACCAGCTAATTAGGCCCCATTCGCAACCTGTTGACTGTACTTCGTCAACCCAGGGAATTTCACACCTATTTAGACACTCCAGCGTGAACAAAGGAGTTCCACTAGAATATTACCCCATCCTAGCACTTAGGGTCGTGATTGACATGAAAACTTAACATGATTATTCTCGAGATACACAAACTGTATTCGAGACCAGACACGACATGAATACGAAAGGACAGAAGTCCTGACGTAGCGTAACGTGACATGAACGTAAGACGACAGACATGACGTAATTTGAGATGTTAACATAACAGATAACATTTCATAACATGGTATAGCATGTAACAAACAATAGTTCATAACGTGGCATAACATGTGACAGAATATATTGTGTAACAAATAAATATTCATGAAAGAATAAATCATGCATAACAGATAAACATGTAATGACATACCCATATGATAACATACATAATTGTAGTTCCCTTACTCATCATACATACACAGTAAACTGATAGTAAGTTAGAAGCTAACTTACCTCAATCGTCGCGTTCTATGAGAATAAAGCGCGAAACATGAGGAACTGTAAGAGGTCATTCTCAAAGTTAGAAATTTAATTACTAACAATTAGAAACATGAAAACAAGCTAAATTAGAGTAAAATTCTCATTTTACCCTCTACATGTGGGAAAATGACCATTTTACCCATAACTTAAGGATTTCACATCCTAACTCCAAAAATTTCCAAAATTTACATTCCTCATGTAAATTTTGTTCTAAACTCAAATATTAACTCAGAAAGATTTAAAACAAAACATAACTATGGAAAACACACTATGGCCGAAACATCCATAGGCCATTTCTCTTGATTTTTGTTGCAATTCCTTCCAACTTCAAAACTCATGCTTAAACCAAAATTTTGCAACAAAGATCTTCCTATTCTAAGTTTACAACCATACTTAAAACATCCATTTAGAAAAAGCTAATAATCAACACCAAACTTTTTGTGAAAAGATCCAAAAACTTAATCACAAGTTTTGACTCTAAATCAAAACATCTCCAAGAATTCCAAAAAAAACAAATCTTACTTCTAACATATTCATAACATAATCCTAACATCAACCATGCTTTAAATCATCAAACTAAAGTTACCAAAATCACAAAATAACACTTGGAGTTTTTGGTTTTACACTTAGTCCAAAAACAGAAACTTTATCCTCAACTAATTTTGATAAATCTCTTGATCAATGGCTTAAGAATGTGAGATCTTCGAAATAAAGCATCACATGGTTTAATGATGTGTCTTAAATAGGATACAATCATAAAACTTAAAATCACATGGCTAAAAATCAATAAACATGGATCTAATAAAAAAACATCAAATCTTAGGCTTAATCGAAATCCTCTTGCATAGAAAAAACATATCTTTAAAACTAATACTAAATATCTTCAAAATAACATCCTAACATGAAAATAAGAGACTTAGGATCATCATATAAAACTATCAAAGCCTTTAGAGTAAGATCAAACCTCGAAATATTCAAACTTTCTCCAAATAAAAACTGTTTTGCCACTTCCAGTTTTCAAGTTTCTAGATCTAAGAAAATCTATCATCAAAAGCTTTATTCATGCAGCAAAACCTCAATGAAAACTCTTAAAAACATGCTAAAAACACTCCATAAAATTTTCGGACCAAGATATGTCCATTAGCTTGGTCAAAAACTCCAAAACATAACATACTCTCCAGATTTACGCCAGAATGACCTTTCCATGGTTAAAAATACTTTTGACTGACCAAATGACCATGGAATGATACAAAAAATATATCTACGGAACCTATACGCAAAGCGGAACAATTTGTATGAAGGAGTCATCGTGTTAAAATACTTACAAAGGGTCAAAAAGGTCCACGCAAAAAGACCCAGAAATCTGCCCGAGAGAGCTCTTTTGGGTTTCTCTCTAAGAACGGGGTGAAGAAGTGATGAAAGGGAAGCAAGTGTGTCTTGCACGACTCAAACATTATGTAGGGGGAAGATATGGACTTGAATGACCATTGATTGGAGGTAGATATGTGACATAAAGTGGAGAATAGTGGGGGGCAAAGGACTGCCTGCAGAAGCTTTAAGGCATGGGGCTTGATGGGGTGGGTTTCTCCATACTATTGGGTGCAACTAAGGGCAGTGAATGATCTGCCATGTGGGGGAGGAAAATTTTCCAAGAAGCTTTGCCAAGGTGGCCAAATTTGTGGGCCTTAGTGGGCCTCAACTAAGTGGGCTTCAATTTGGGGTTTAAAGGAGGTTTGGTTAGGGTTTGAGATGCTATCAAGCCCAAATCCAATTTTTTCTTGGCCCAATCAAATTTCCAAGGTTTAAAATGTTGGATAAAGATGTCATAATAAGAATTTGAGAAATTAATAGCATGTGGAAGTGATTTAATCAAGTGATTAAACACAATACTAGAAATTGGATCAAAAAGAGTTTGAAGGCCAACTTTAGGGTTTGGGAAAACCGTTTAGGGTTTCGGTTTCAACCAAGTTTTTGGGGTTTCACTTGGATTCCAACCATTTAGGGTTTCACTAGGGTTGAAACCCTCTTTAATCTGGCTCAATATGGTTGATCAGATGAAAAAGATTTTGCTTAGGTGGCATGATCTCACACCTTGATTTCCTTCACAAATCCATCTAATGGTTTCTCTTTGTGCCAAGTATCTAATATTATTCATTATGTGTGGTTAAGATCTTGACAAGTATCCAAATAAAACTTCTCTAACCTAATTTGAACATTCCACACTGTGATTTTGAAAACGCTCCACTTAGTATGCTTATCGAGGTTACTATTCACTCCAAAAAATCATAATAAAATTAGTACTGAAAAATCCTAAATATTCATATTAACCTACAGTAAAAGCCGTTTACCAAAACTCAGTCCCAAAGTACCCCTATAAATAAATTCACAGTTTCGAACAGCTATTTCGTCCGAAATTATGAAAATGAGTTATTGGGTCATAAAATCCTAAATATTCAACTGAGTCTAGTGGTGTAAACTATAATGTATTCTGACACTTCTAACTACCTCATGCAACTAAAATCGCATTTCTGGCACCATAGTGAGTGATAACACTAATTATGTTGACAGACTAGAACCTATGCGATCAGTCGATTCGTGAAAACTTACGGAGTTTTCACAAGGTTCCTAAAGTCTATAGAAATTTCACCATTGAATTTCTAGTGGGTTGTTACATAATGTATAACAATATGTGACAAAATATCTTGTGTAATAGATGAATAACTCGTGATAGAATAAATTTTGTGTAATAGAAAAATATGTGATAATTTGGCATGACATGACATTGCATATATGATAACACACAAACATACACTGTAATTCCTTTACTTATCACCCATACACAGTAGACTGCTAGTAAACTAAAAGCTATCTTACCTCGATTTGCATATTTTCTATGGAATTTCAAGTGAAATAATGAGGAACTGAAAATAGTGATTTATAAAGGTTAGAAATTAATCACTAACAATTAAAAATATGGGAAAATACTAACTTAGAGCAAAATTACCATTTTATCCTCTACATATGAAAAAATGACTATTTTACCCCTAATTCAAGAATTTTACATCCTAACTCCAAAGATCACCAAAATTTACATACATCATGTAAATTTATCCTAAACTCAAATATCAATTAAAAAAAAAAAAAACTCTATAGAGGCCGAAACTTGCATAGGCTTTTTCGTTGTCTTTTGTTGCAATTCTTCAAATTTCAAAACATTTGATCAAATCAAATTTTTGCAACAAAGATCTTCCTGTCCTAAGTTTAAAAACATACTTAAAACACCAACCAAAAATATGCTAATCATCACCACCAAACCTTTTAGAAAAAGGATTCAAACTTTTTAACTGCAAATGCAAAATGCAAACCCTTGAATCAAATGATTTGATTTATTTGAAAGCATCTCCAAGAATTTCAAAAAATCCAACTGTTACTTCTAAAATGTTCATAACATATTCTTAAGAACAACCATGTTTTGAATGATGAACAAAAGACATCAAAATCACTCAAACCATACTTGAACTTTTTGGTTTCTCTCTAAGTTCAAAAACAGATTTTTTTTTTCTAACTTGTTTTGATCAATCTTTTGATCCATGACTTATAACGATTTGATCTTCAAACCAAAACATCACATTATTTAAAAATGTGTCTTAAAATAGATATAAGCTTCAATTTCAAGATCACATGGTTAAAAATCAACCAAAACATAAATTTAACCAAGAATATCAACACGGTTGCCTATCCGAATATCTCCTTACATAAAAATTCATATCTTTGAGTCTAACATCAATTATCTTCAAAGTAATATCTTAAAATGTATATAAGAGGCTTAGGATCCTCTAATAAAATTATCAAATCCATTGGAATAGGTTTAAACCACAAAATATTTAAACTTTATCAAAACAGAAACAGTTTCCTCATCTAGTTTCTAAGTTTCTAGATCTAAGTAAATCTTTCATCAAAACCTTTAATAATGCAACAAATCATCAACCAATAATTATATATGCATTTTAACAATACTTCATAAAAAGTTCTGACCAAGATCTATCCATTAGTTTGGTCAAAAACTCCAAAATATAACATACCCTCCAGTTTATAGCCTAGAATGACCTTTCTTGGGTTTAAACAACATTTGACTGACCAGATGATCTTCAAATGGAACAAATAAGAATAAGGTATCCACATAAACTAGAATAAAAAGGGAACAACTTTCATGAAGGAAACTTTGTGAGCAAAAAACACACATACAAGCTTCAAAATGGGCATTCAAAAGAACTCTGAAAAGTTGTCTGAGAAAGTCTTTGGTTTTCTTTCTAAAGAATGAGGGAAAAAGAGGTGGGATGATTGTGAAATGGGCTATAATACTTCTTGGATAAGGGAGGGATGAAGAGAGGCTGAGATTAAGCTTGAGTGTTACTCTTGACGACCTAAAAAAATGGACAAAACTATCCCAAGATATTTCCTCATGGTGGAGTGTTGAGTTGAAATAGGGGGGTGGCCCCTTTAGCTTATGCCTTCTAGAAAATTCTAGGCCCCTTTTTGAAAGATCTATTCTGTAAGTGGGGGTACAAAACTTAGCCAAGAAGCAATTATGAGGCCAAATTAGTGGGCCTAAATCAAATGGGCCTCAATTTGGGGTTTTAAGAGAATTTGGATTGCTATCACGCCCAAATCTAATTTCTCTTGACTCAATCAAATATCCTAGGTTAAAAAGGTTGGATAATGATAATCTAATATAAATTTGAAGGATTAATATTATGCAAAAGTAATTTAATCAAGCAATTAAACACAATGCTAGAAACCGATTCAGTTAGGATTTTGAGGTCAACTTTAGGATTTGAATAAAACCACTTAGGATTTTGGTTTTAACCATGTTTTTGGGTTCTTAGTTGGATTCCAACCATATAGGGTTTTACTAGAGTATAAATCTTCTTTGGTTTGGCACAATTTGACTAGCCGGATGGAATAGGGCTTTTTCTTAGGTAGCGTGATCTCACACCTTAATTCCTTGATATCCATTAATGTTCCTCACGATGCCAAGTGTCTAATACTATTCATCACATGTGGCTAAGATCTTGCCAAGTGTCCAAATAAACTTCTCTAACCTAATTTGGACATTCCACTCTGTGTTTTTGAAAACACTGCACGTGGTGCACTTATTGAGGTTACTATTTACTCAAAAAAGTACATAATAAACTTAGTACTGAAAAATTCTAAATATTCATATTAACCTACAGTGAGAATCATTTACCGAAATTCAATCCTAAAGTGCCCCTAAAAATAATTTCACAGTTTCGAACATGCGTTTTGTCTAAAACTATGAAAATGAGTTATTGCACCATAAGATCCTCAATAATCAACTAAGTCTAATGGCACATATAATAACGTATTTTGACATTTCTAACTACCTCAAATAATTAAAATCGCATTTCTGATACTATAGTAAGTGATAAAACTGACTATATTGACAGACTAAAACTTATGCAATCGGTCGATTTGTGAAAATTTACGGGGTTTTCACGAGTTTCCTTAAACCTATAGAAATTTCACTATTGAATTTCTAGCGGGCTGTTATAGAAGGTGTTGAAGGAAGTTCATAACACACCTTACAATGCTCATCCTAGTAGTACAAAGATGTACCAGGATCTAAAACAACATTTCTAGTGGGAAGTAATGAAGAAAGATGTGGTAGATTTTGTGATTAACTGTTGATGGGCCCCAAGGCGAACCAAGTCTTAAGGATCAATTACAAGATTAAGAGCCACGAAGGTCAAGGGAGTAATGCAAGAATTGGTGCAATCCAATTGGGATGAAGCTAGCAAGAGCCCAACACTCATGATGGGCTTGAAAGAAGAAGAACTAGTTTTGATCCACTTGATCTAAGCTATGGAAGACATGACTTGGGCCTATTATTATTGAAGGCCATTGACTTATTTATTTAATTAAAATGACTTATTTTATTAGTCATAGGAATTAATCTAGAATAATTGGGCTTTGGGGATGTCCAACCCACACGTCTTATTTCTATTGAACTAGGGTTTTTGGGAAGGCCTTGTATTTTGGCCAAGGGCTTATTTGGAAAGTTATTATTTTACAAACTAGGGTTTTAGAAGTTACTGTAACGCGGCACTATTCCATTAGGATTTTGGAAATTGTTTATTTAAACCACTTATAGCCTCATTTGAGAAAAAATGACATTATTGAAATTGATGAATTTTATTCATTATGAGTTGAGTTTATCTCCTATTGTTCTTGATTGAACGTTTGAACTTATCAAAGGTAAATCACAACCTTTGTGACGTTCCTCATTTGTAATATGGGTTCTTGAGATGGGTTCTTCAACGAGTCTAGATTTTCATATAATCTAGGTTCTTGAAACGATTTCTTATCGAGTCTAGATTCTTCATCCATTGACTTGAATTTGGCTTTCTTGGGTTTGTTTTTCCGATATTGTTGTTGGGTCTCAAAGCGAGTCGATTGGGGTTCACATCACTTTGTGTGCCTACTAGCCTTATGCATGAGTTGCTTGTGCATGGATGTGGTTTGTTGGGACATTTTGATATAAAGAGGACTTTAGACGTGTTGCATGACCATTGGTGGGAGTACTACTTTCCATTCATTAAGTTTGGATATAGTTAGAGTGGTCACTTTGGTATAAAGAATATTTTAGGCATATTGCATGAACATTGGTGGGAGTATTGTTTCCCATTCATTGAGTTTACATATAGTTGGAGTGGTCACTTTGGTGTAAAGAAGAGTTTAAGCGTATTGCATGAACACCTTTGGGCGTATCATTTGCCATTTATTGATGTGTGGCATGAACGTTTGTGGCAGTATCATTTTCCATTCATTAAATGGTTGTATGAACGTTTGTGGAAATTTTATTTGCCACTCATTGAGATTTCATATAATCAGAATTATCATTTTGGTGTGAGGAAGACTTTAGATGTGATTAATGAACGTTTATGGGAGTATTATTTGCCTGTCATTGACTTGTTGCATGAACGTTTGGGGAAGTATTATTTGCCTTTGATTGACTTGTTGCATGAACGTTTGTGGGAGTATCATTTTCCATTCATTGAATTGTTTCATGAACATTTGTGGGAATATCATTTTCCATTCATTGAATTGTTGCATGAATGTTTGCGAGAGTATCATTTGTCATTATTAGAGTTTGCATATAATAAGACCATGCATACTAACACATGAGATAAGAATAAGCAATCATGGTAACCCCATGAGATGAGAATAAGCAATCATGATGAACCCATGAGATAAGAATAAGTAATCATGGTAACCCCATGAGATAAGAATACACCATCATAGTAACCCCATGAGATAAGAATAAGCAATCATGGTGACCCCATGAGATAAGAATAAGTTTCAGATCAAGTCCATGTTAAGTCAAGTTTCAGATCAAGTTTATGTTAAGTTATGTTATGTTCACGTACATGTTACGTTCATGTAATCTAAGGGCGTCACAACAAGTCTAAAGACTTGACTCATGCACTTGACCTTTTTCAAAAGACATATAACAGGATTCTTTTAACTTTTCAAAAAAACATACTTTTGTCGTCATTCATATTTTGTTTAATCACGAGATCCGGAACATATCATATCATATCATATCACATGATTCATATCATATGATCCATATCCAATCATATCTTATCATACCGCATGATTCATATCATGTGATCCATATCATATCAAGTAGGGGCATTGCTTTGTTCTTATAACACATGGAAACATCACGGCTTCCTTATGCACTGAGTGTTCCTGCTAGTTACCTCACCACCAACGGTTTGTACACTATGTTGAATACGTCTTAAACATATTCATATCATAATAGCATAATAGTACTTCGTCGAGTTACTTGCCTTAGTCATGGCATCCACTAACGTTAGGTGCTACCTCGCTTGGCATCCTTTCCAAAAGGATCCAATTGAGGCACGCTAACAGTTCTTTGTCGACCTAGGAGTTACCACTATATTCTTAAGCACTCCAGAGTGGATAGAGGAATTCCACTAGGAAAATCTCTTGCCGTAGCATTTGGAGTTGTGATAAAACATTTTTGACTCATTTCTTTCCTTTGGAAAAAGAACTTGGACACAAATGCATATGACATGAGACTTGATTCGTAACCCTTTACATACTAGACATGGGACACATGAGATGCCGTGTGTGAACTCATTGATCATAACATCTTCAAATCGTGGCATGTTAACATGGGGCATATGAATCATCTAAAACAACTTCATGAACATGAACAAATATGACATGACCGAAACATCCAAGGCATGAAATCATAGGAATTCTTTACTTAACATGTTCCATACTTGAATCATATTGACCATAATCTTAGCATTGGTGGATTTAACATAAAATCATGGACATATCATAGAAATATGAAGCATACAACATCACCATAGTTGAAACCTCAAGATCAATGACATATCAACATAACAACAAGCAAAAACCAAAACATAAGCATGTCATTCATGGCATTTTCATCATGGATCCTAAACATATGACATCTTCTCATGACATTATACAAGTCGAAGCAATAGATTCATCCAAGCATAGATATAGAACAACTTTCAAAGATGAGAGGGAAATAAAAGATTTACACAAGCATATATGTAACAGCCCGCTAAAATTATCAGTTTTGGATTCTTTCCCGACAGCAATCACATCTCTCTCGTCTTAACCCTCTATCTTTAGTTATTTATGTTTAACATAATTGTTTTGGTTGGCTGTAGACTGTGTAGTTAGTGTTTGTGGAGTTCCCTGCGTAGTTGTGAAACGAAGTGTGGTTGTGAAGTGTTAGGCTTGATTTTGTAGTTTTGTGGACTGTGCTGTGAAGTATAGGCGTGAGATGGATGCCGTAGATGTGATACGGCGGGTTGTGTGAAGAGAATACGCGTGTAGCGTATTCTGTGTAATGCAGCGACGCGCCGCGCGACATGCGCTGTAGTGATGTGGGTCGTAGAAGGAAGGGAGTACGCATGTAGTGTACTCCGTGTGGTATGGCGATGCATCGTGTGATGTGCATCGTGTTGATGAGTGTTGTAGCGAAGGAAGTACGCGTAGCGCGTACTCCGTGTCGCGTAGCGATGCACCGTGAGACGTGTATCGCAGTGATGGGTTTTGTAGTGTGAATGGAAGAGAGTTCACGTGAGTGTACTCTGTACTAAGTCGTGATACAGAGTACGTATTATATTTATGTTACTTATAATGCGTGGGGCCACAACAACTGTGGAGTACGTATTATATCTTATGTTACTTATAATGCGTGGGGCCACAACAACTGTGGAGTACGTATTATATTTATGTTACTTATAATGCGTGGGGCCACAACAACTGTGGAGTACGTATTATATTTATGTTACTTATAATGCGTGGGGCCACAACAACTGTGGAGTACGTATTATATTTATGTTACTTATAATGCGTGGGGCCACAACAACTGTGGAGTACGTATTATATTTATGTTACTTATAATGCGTGGGGCCACAACAACTGTGGAGTACGTATTATATTTATGTTACTTATAATGCGTGGGGCCACAACAACTGTGGAGTACGTATTATATTTATGTTACTTATAATGCGTGGGGCCACAACAACTGTGGAGTACGTATTATATTTATGTTACTTATAATGCGTGGGGCCACAACAACTGTGGAGTACGTATTATATTTATGTTACTTATAATGCGTGGGGCCACAACAACTGTGGAGTACGTATTATATTTTATGTTACATGAAGTTGGGGCCACAACAACTGTGGAGCATACACTACATGAGACACAGCAATTGTGACATGTAGAATACGTGGGGCCACAACAACTGTGGAGTACGTATTATATTTTATGTTATGTGTATTCATGGGGCCACAACAACTGTGGAGCATGAAGTATGGGGCCACAACAACTGTGGAGCATACACTACATGAGACACAGCAATTGTGACATGTAGAATACGTGGGGCCACAACAACTGTGGAGTACGTATTATGTTTTATGTTACTTGAATACGTGGGACCACAACAACTGTGGAGTACGTATTAACGCACTTATTAATCAAGACAATTGAATAAGATTCCAAGTCTATGTTAAGTCCAGTTTCAGATCAAATACATGATAAGTCAAGTTTTAGATCAAGTCCATGTTATGTTATACTCACGTACATGTTATGTTCAAGTTTATGTTATTTTCAAGTTCTTATTTATGTTATGCAGGTTTACGTTCATGCTATATTTCAAGTCCATGTTATGTTTCACGTTCATGTTATGTTGTTTGTTCATGTTATGTTTTAAGCTTAAGTTCATGCCATGTTAAGTCAAGTTCAGTTCACGCTTAAGTTCTGGTTAAGTCATGCTATATGTCAAGTTATACTATGTTTATGTATGACTATAATTATGCATTTATGCTTTTACTGCCATGCATGCATTTTTAACCTGTGTGTGAGTTTTATGTTAACTTACTGAGATTTGTAATCAAATCTCACTGTGGTAGTCCCAACTACCATTCNTGTACTCTGTACTAAGTCGTGATACACCGGATGGCGTGTCACGAAGGGTTGAATGGCGTAGCAGAGAAGTGTGGAGCGTATGGTGTAATGTTGGGAAACTGTATGACAGTGTCCCGAAGCAGTGATGATATGGATTATAGTCCGGGATGACTGGTGTCATCTTGTGGTTGACTATGGCTAAGAGTATATGGATTGAGAAATGAGTTGTTTGTTTGGTTGTTATTGATAATTTTAATGAACTTGTTTTAGTGCAAAGGCTTTCTGAAGTCAATTTATCTCTTCCGAGTATAGTGAAACCTCAAGTTGGCCGTGGTGTTGCAAGTGCTTACAATATGGCAATTGAGTTCAGAAGTGAAAATCTTAAGGACTTGAGTGTTCCTCTTCCAGCTGTTGTGCAGTTCCTCGTGTCTCGCGCTCTATTCTCATAGAACGCGACGATCGAGGTAAGTTAGCCTCTAACTTACTATCAGTTTATTGTGTATGTGTGATGGGTAAGGGAACTACAATTTATGTATGTATGTTATCGTATATGCCATGTCATGCTATGTCATTACATGTTTATCTGTTACGTATGATTTAATCTCTCATGAATAATTATCTGTTAAATAATCTTTTCTGCCATACAATGATGTATGTTATAAGTATGCCATGTTAAGTATGCCATATGATACATGTATGCCATGAAATGTTTATGATTAAATCATATTATGCCATTTACAAGTATACGCCATGTTAGAAAAGTATATGATATTAATTAATATCTCATACATTAAGAAAGATAAGACATGTTATGATACGTATAATACGTGGGGCCACAACAACTGTGGAGTACGTATTATATTTATGTTACTTATAATGCGTGGGGCCACAACAACTGTGGAGTACGTATTATATTTTATGTTACGTATAATGCGTGGGGCCACAACAACTGTGGAGTACGTATTATATCTTATGTTACTTATAATGCGTGGGGCCACAACAACTGTGGAGTACGTATTATATTTATGTTACTTATAATGCGTGGGGCCACAACAACTGTGGAGTACGTATTATATTTATGTTACTTATAATGCGTGGGGCCACAACAACTGTGGAGTACGTATTATATTTATGTTACTTATAATGCGTGGGGCCACAACAACTGTGGAGTACGTATTATATTTATGTTACTTATAATGCGTGGGGCCACAACAACTGTGGAGTACGTATTATATTTATGTTACTTATAATGCGTGGGGCCACAACAACTGTGGAGTACGTATTATATTTTATGTTACTTATAATGCGTGGGGCCACAACAACTGTGGAGTACGTATTATATTTATGTTACTTATAATGCGTGGGGCCACAACAACTGTGGAGTACGTATTATATTTATGTTACTTATAATGCGTGGGGCCACAACAACTGTGGAGTACGTATTATATTTTATGTTACTATAATGCGTGGGGCCACAACAACTGTGGAGTACGTATTATATTTATGTTACTTATAATGCGTGGGGCCACAACAACTGTGGAGTACGTATTATATTTTATGTTACATAAGTGGGGCCACAACAACTGTGGAGCATACACTACATGAGACACAGCAATTGTGACATGTAGAATACGTGGGGCCACAACAACTGTGGAGTACGTATTATATTTTATGTTATGTGTATTCATGGGGCCACAACAACTGTGGAGCATGAAGTATGGGGCCACAACAACTGTGGAGCATACACTACATGAGACACAGCAATTGTGACATGTAGAATACGTGGGGCCACAACAACTGTGGAGTACGTATTATGTTTTATGTTACTTGAATACGTGGGACCACAACAACTGTGGAGTACGTATTAACGCACTTATTAATCAAGACAATTGAATAAGATTCCAAGTCTATGTTAAGTCCAGTTTCAGATCAAATACATGATAAGTCAAGTTTTAGACCCCCGAATGGTAGATCTTGTTACAGGACCCAAAGGAGAATTGGAATCTGACCAACTGAATACGGTCGACTAGGCCACGGTGCGATGTTGATGATGGTATAGTATTTAACTTAGGTTAATACTTGTACTTTTGGAGTTGTATCTCAAGTATTCTTTTGATCACAACCATTTTAGACTAGTGTGGTGATCACGGCTTTTTAGTATGCCTTTATGTATGAAATATGTTTCAAGTATTTGGGATATTTTTGGTTTGGTGCATAGTTTTGCTAAAGAGAAAAATTATCCGCTGCGAATATTGCATAATGCTAGATGCATGTTAGGAACATTGCATCTTATCTGTCATGAACGGGGGCAGGTAACCTTGTGTTGCATGTCTCGACGCTTCAAATGTTCGTTCAATCCCAAGCGGAATTTGGTGGCGTCACAATATACGTATGTTAACCAAACTAAATTGAGTGTATACCTATAAAAAGTCCTACGATAATATTAGCAAAAATCTGAAAATGCGACATAACATATTAGGAATCAACAACAAACTTCGAGATTCGAAAACGTGAGTGAGTGATAGTGTTGTGGAAATTTTGAAATCTTTTTTCTCAAGCTAAAAACCCTAGGGCCAAAATCTTCAAAGATTAAAACCCTAGTTTGCCTTCCAAGTCAAATCTGAATCATATATCACTTAAATCTCATGTTCAAGTGTTCAATATATTAAGAACACTTCGAGTTCCATCTTCCTTAAAGAGAAAACCCTAATTTCTAGTGTGAAAGTGGGTGGCTGTGTTAAAACCTTAAAATTGAAAAATGAAGAAACGAGTTCCTCCACTGTGGTCGTGCATGAACAACATGAAAAGATAAAAAGATCCTTACCTCTAAGTACTATGCTCTTACTCAAAATTTGGAGGACGATTTCATGGTAATATACGAAAATGGTGTTGTTTGGCTAGTGAGAAAATTTGAGAAAGTGGACACTTGAGAAAGAAAAGGTGGTGGCCAAAATACTCTAAGGAAACAAGAAAACTTTCGGGCAAAAAGGACTCTGATGGGCCCCAAGGTGGACCAAGTCTTAAGGATCAATTACAAAATCAAGAGCTAAGAAGAGCAAGGAATCAAATGCAAGGATTGGTGCTGTGACGCCCCCAAATCCCCACGCCCGGACACGGGGAAATCGAGCCGTCCGGACGGTGACAACACGGGTCACCATCCTATCGACGAGTGCCAAGTGTGTGCAAGCGACACATGTGCACGAAGAAATACGCAGCGGATAGCAAAGACATAAATAAGTACCAGAATTCTTTTTTTTCTTAAATAAAATACAAAGCGTTTCAAAGATACATAATAAAATATTACAAGTCACAAATATTGTTTCAAAGCCCAAAACCAAAACATGACTTCAACTCAGATCTCCGGCGGAGCCTCATCCTCGGGCTCAGCCTCCTCCTCCACCTCGAACTCTGCACCAAAAAAATCTACGGTACCAAAAATGGTGCCGCAGGTAAGTAAAATCCAAACACCACTAGATAAAAGCATATTAAACTCAAACAATATGCATGAATAAATGCCAATGCACAAAACTCAAAAACCATATTTTTCCCACGCACGCCAAAAACCCATTTGGCCCAAAAACATATCCTTTAAACAAAATCTCGCCGTTATCCCCGATAACGGCCCAAAACATATCGTTTAAAACCAAGCCTCGCCATTATCCCCGATAATGGCCCAAACCACCATTTTCCCAGAAAATGGATCATAAAACCAAACCTCGCCATTATCCCCGATAATGGCCCAAACCACCATTTTCCCAGAAAATGGATCACAAGTCCTCAACGCATCCTCGCCATTTTCCCAGAAAATGGCCCTTATCCGTAAACCATAAAAACCAATCCGATTATGCATGCACCATGATCTCCCCTAGGGATCATCCGCACACTCTGGCTCTGTGCCACACCGCAGGTAACGTCTACGCGTGTGACACCTACACGAGTGATGCCCAGACTCGCGCCTCGCGCGTACCTGGCCAGGCCATCCTCTAGTCCCCGCCACTCTAGGACCACGGAGTCGACACGACAGCGTTACCGTATCGTGCGATCCGGTCGTCGCCCAGCGACAACCCAGGGGATGTCACTCAGTATTATCCACTCCCGAGTGACCAGAGGAGCTCCACCGAGATAATAACCCATCCCGGCTTGGGCTCGTGATACGCACGCAGCCGAAAATCCATTTACGCCAATAAAACAGGATTTTCTCAATTAAAATAAAATACACGTGCATGCACCATGTAAATGCAAATCTCAATGCTCGACAAATACAACCAACCATAAAACAACAATTCAAGCAACTCCGTCCTCCATCCATCCGACCCCCGAACTCCTCGGACTCAGTCCGGAATCAGCAAACCAACCAATTAAATTATTGTAAGAGCAAAATATATTTAAATCTAAAAGTAGAGTTTGTAAAATACTTACAATGCTATATATGATTTTTAGAAGGTTCGGCGCGCAGCAAACGATGAGCGGAAAGCAACGTAACAGTGCAAATGCACTGTAGCCGTGGGTCACAAAATACCCACTTTTGAACGGGGACAAACCAAGACACTAAATTGATAGGGAATGACCTTGAGACATTTATGAAGCTAAAGGAAGTGAGTTTTGGCTGTGGGTGGCGGTGGAAACGGCGGTCGAAGGCCAAGAAGGGGCTGATCGGAGTTGAGCTCATGCGAGCTGCACCGGCAACGGATCGGGGCCAAAATTAGGTGGGTTAGGACGGCAAGAGGTAGGGGAAGAAGTGGTGAAAAGATGGTGGCCGGAGGTGGTGCGACGGCGCCGGAATCGGCAAAAAGCCGTGCGGCTTAGATGCGCTTTTCCGGTCAAACGGCGGCACGATTGGGGGAGATCTTTGGAGGGGTGGTGCACCGGAGGGAGGGGAAGTTTTCTGGGTGGGTGGTGGAGGCCACGCCGCCGGCAAGTGGCGGTTCTGGGCGGAGGAAGAAAAACGGTAACAGGGGAAAAACTGGGTTGGTGCTGCGACTTTGAGCGGCTCGTGGCAGCTAACGGTGGCTCTGAAAATTGGAGGGGTTGTAGTCTGCCGTGAGAGGAAGAGAATGGCGGGGGTGGTGTACGACACCTCCACCGGACGGCGGAGATACGGCTGGTCAAAGTAGGCTGGGCGGGAGAGGAAAAAGAGAAGGGAGAGAGAGAATCCGAACGCACGGGAAGCACGGGGAGGAAGAAGAGAAAAAGGAAAAGAGGAAGAAAAAGAAAAGAAGGAAAAGAAAAAAGGAAGGAAAAAGAAAAGAAGGGGAAAAGAAATGAAGTCCAAACTTCATTTCCGGGATCCAGAAACTGATCCGCCGAAAACGATTTTAAAAACATTAAACGACTGAAATAAATTAAACACCACATCAAATAAATAAATAAAAACTAAGAAAATATTTTAAACACAACGTAAAGCTAATATATAATAAATAACTAGTAAAAACTAGCTATTTAATTTTTAAATCCAAAAACAAGATAAAATAAATTAAACAGCAATTTAAACTCAACAGAGATTAAAATTCGATAATTTAAAATAAAAGAACTATTATTATAATTAAATTAAAATATTCTTTCAGTGAAAATACGCGTAAAAATGGGGTGTCACAGGTGCAATCCACTTGAGTTTAGTCTAGCAAGAGCCCAATATTCAAGACGGGCTTGAGAGAAGAAGATCCAATTTTTATCCATGTGATACACTATGGAAGACACAAGTTGGCCAATTGTTATTGAAGGCCATTGACTTACTTATTTCATTAAAAGAGCTTATTTTATTAGTTTAGAATAAATGGGCTTGAGGATGTCAGCCCACACACACGTCTTATGTCTAATGAACTAGGGTTTTAGAAGTACTGTAGCGTGACACTGTTCAGGCTACAGTTCACGCTACAGTACCCACGGCACTTATGGTTTTTATGGATGTTTATTTAAACCACTTGTAGCCTCATTTGACAAAAAAAAAAAACATTATTGAAATTGATTAATTTTATTCATTATGAGTTGAGTTTATCTCCTCTTGTTCTTGATTGAACGTTCAAACTTATCAAAGGTAAATAACAACCTTTGTGGCGTTCCTCCTTTGTAATCTGGGTTCTTGAGATGGGTTTTACAACGGGTCCAGATTTTAATATAATCTAGGTTCTTGAAATGAGTTCTCATCGGGTCTAGATTCCTCCATCCAATAGACTTGATATTGGCTTTCTTGGGTTTGTTTTTCTGATATTGTTGTTGGGTCTTAAAGCAAGTCGATTGGGGTTCACATCATTTGATATTTTAGAGCTCGGTTTTCAATCAGGTTTTATTCTATCTTTTATTTATTGTATCGTTAATTATAGGGCTTCATTGTTCTAGGGTTGCAAGAAAAAAAAAGTGCAGAAATTCATTTTTTCCTAGAGCTACGAATTTACTCTATCATTTTGGTTTCGTGTTCATCATCATAGGGTAGCTAAATTGCTTGTTTGAGGGCTGCCAAAATATGCATCATCTAAGGTTTGAAATTTCTAGGGTTTCATTGATTCCCTTTAATTTCCTTGTCAATTTTTATGTGTTTGAATTCAATTGTTTGATTATCACAATTGAATATTTCTGTTTGTGGTTGAATTGTTGAGAAAAGAAGAGTAAAGAAAAGAAAAGAAAGGAACGGAAAGGAAAGTAAAAGAAAAGAAAAGAAAAGAACAGAAAAAAAGGAAAAGAAAAGAAAAATTCGAAAAAAAAAACTCAAAAAAAAAAGAAGAGAAAGAAAATGATTTTGGGTATAGTTGTTTGAAATACTTTGCCATATGAAATTGATTTGGCATTGATTGAGCCTTAAGCTGAATACATCTTTTTAGTTGGTGTCTTATTTTGTAATTACTCTTTCCCTCTTATATTTCCTTGATTCTCGTGTCATTTTATTATTTCCGTGTTTTCTCTTGTTCTTATTTCTTGGACCTAATTACTAGTTGGAACTTGAGTGGGAAAACTCTTGAGGTAAAAAGTCAAGAGAATGTGAGATCATTATTGGGAAAAAGCCAATTAAGAGTAAACACGAGTGGAGTGCCATTATTTGAGTGTAAACACGTAAGGGAGAGTGTGTGAGGTCTTTTTCCTCTAACAATATTTTTCGTGCAGAGCATATGATGTCTCATAAAAATGACTCATCACCAAAGGGGATGGTAGATAACTCATTCTTTGTGTTGCAGTCCATGCAACAAAAGTTTGAAAGGTTAAATTTGAAGTTGGAAGAAGTGAAGGGATAAGATGGAAAATAACAAGGTGCATTGATTAGAAAGTTGCAAAGTGGGAGAGATAGGAGGAGAAGTGAGCCTAGTATTGAGAATAAGTACGATGAGAATGAAGAGTATAGCGAGTCTTTTGTTATTAGGCTTGCTCCTAATATAGAATTTAAGATGGATGATATAGAGTAGTGAAAAGAGAACATTTTTCATACTAGATGCCACATCAACAACAAGGTATGTAGTATGATCATTGATGGGGGTAGTTGTACTAATGTGGTAGCACTACTTTAGTTGAGAAATTGAATTTACCTACCTTGAAACACCCTAGACTATACAAGTTGCAGTGGTTGAATGATTGTGGGGAGGTTAGGGTAATTAAGCAAGTGTTAGTTTCTTTTTGAATTGGGAGGTACAAGGATGAGATATTTTGTGATGTAGTGCGTATGCATGCTGGCCATATTTTGTTAGGGAGGCTGTGGCAGTGTGATAGGAGAGTGATCTATGATGGGTTCAGGAACATGTACAGTTTTGAAAAAGATGAAAAAACAATCAAACTTGCTCCTTTGACTCCAACACAGGGTCATGAGGACCAACTATAGTTGAAAAGTGAGGTTGATCAAAAAAGAAAAAGAGAAAGTGAGATTGATCAAAAAAGAGAGTAAAAGTGAGGTTGAGCGAAAAATAAAGAGTGTGAATGAGATTGAGGAAAAAAGAAAAAGTGAGACCGAAAATGAGAGAGATAGAAAAATGGGAGGGAAAAAAGATGAGTGTGAGGCTAAAACCTCAAGAAAAATAGAGACTGAGTTGAAAAAAATTGTGAGGCCGAGAGTTCAAAAAAAGATATCGAAAAAGAGATTGAACGAAAAGAGAGTGGAAAGGAAAAAGAGAGTTAAAGAAATGAGGATGACGTTGAAACCTCAAGAAAAAAAGAGAGTGACAATAAAGAGGAGAGTGAAGAAAGTGAGAGAAAAATAAAGAGAGAAGTAAGATTTTATGCTATGGTGAATTTTAATACTAACAAACTTAACGAATCTTTGCCTAGTGTTGTTATCTCTTTGTTGCAGGGATATGAGGTCATGTTGCCTAGCGATGTTTTTAGGAGATTGTCACCTATTAGAGAGATAGAACAATACATTGATTTTGTGCCAAGTGCGACAATCCCTATCCGACCTTTCTTTAAAGAACATGAGTCCTTGATACAATTGAAAGGACAAGGTAAGTTGAATAGAATGCATGCCAAGTGGGTTCAATTCATTGAGACCTTTGCTCTTATAATTCAGTACACACATGATAAGAAAAATTTTGTGTTTGATGCTTTAGTAAGAAGGTATGTCCTTGTCATCATTTTAGATACAAAATTATTGAGACTTGAATATGATAAGAAATTGTATGTTAACGATGATGGCTTAGCTACTGTGTATGGAGTACGTGAGATAGCATCGTTTGCTCATTTATATAGACTAGATTGGTACTTGTTTAGAGAGAAAAGACTTTGTGTGCCTACTAGTTTTATTTGTGAGTTTTTTGTGTGTGATAAATATGGAGGTAGTTTGTTGGGTAACTTGGGTGTGCTGAAGATTTTAGATGTATTACATGAGCACTTTTGGGCGTATCATTTGCCATTCATTTACGTGTTGCATGAACGTTTGTGGCAGTATCATTTGCCATTCACTGACGTGTTGTATGAACGCTTGTGGGAATATTATTGGCCATTCATTGAGGTTGCATATAATCAGAGTTGTCATTTTGGTGAAGGGAAGAATTTAGATGTGATTCATGAACGTTTATGGGAGTATCATTTACCTTTCATTGATTTGTTGCATGAACGTTTGCGGGAGTATCGTTTGCCCTTGTTAGAGTTTGCATGTAATAGGATCATGCATACTACCATTTCTTATTATCATCTTGAAATTCTATATGGCTTTAATCCACTTACTCCTTTAGCATTGATGTTTTTGCTTGTTGATGACAGGAGTGGCTTGGATAGACATTTTCACATTCTTGAGAAAATTAATGATAATTCCTATCAAGTGGATCTTCTAGGTAAGTACTATGTTTCTGCTATTTTCAATGTTTCTGATTTTTTTCCCTTTGATCCAGGTGGAGATTCGAGGTCAAATCCTTTAAGGAGAGGGGGAATGATGGGCCCCAAGGTGGACAAAGTCTTAAAGATCAATTACAAAATCAAGAGCTAAGAAGAGCAAGGAAGCAAATGCAAGGATTGGTGCAATCCACTTGGGTCGAGTCTAGCAAGAGCCCAATATTCAAGACAGGCTTGAAAGAAGAAGATCCAGTTTTCATCCACGTGATACACTATGGAAGACACAAATTGGGCCTATTGTTATTGAAGGTCATTGACTTACTTATTTCATTAAAAGAGCTTATTTTATTAGTTTACAATAAGTGGGTTTGAGGATGTCAGCCCACACACACGTCTTATTTCTAATGAATTAGGGTTTTTTGGTAGGCCTTGTATTTTGGCCAAGGGCATATTTGGAAAGTTATTATTTTAAGTAAATTAGGGTTTTAGAAGTACTGTAGCGTAGCACTATTCACGCTACAATACCTGCGGCACTTATGGTTTTTGGGGATGTTTATTTAAACCACTTGTAGCCTCATTTGACAAAAGAAAGACATTGTTGAAATTGATGAATTTTATTCATTATGAGTTGAGTTTATCTCCTCTTGTTCTTGATTGAACGTTTGAACTTATCAAAGGTAAATCACAACCTTTGTGGCGTTCCTCCTTTGTAATCTGGGTTCTTGAGACGGGTTCTTCAATGGGTCTAGATTTTAATATAATCTAGGTTCTTGAAACGGGTTCTCATCGGATCTAGATTCCTCCATCCAATAGACATGATATTGGCTTTCTTGGGTTTGTTTTCTTGATATTGTTGTTGGATCTCAAAGCGAGTCGATTGAGGTTCACATCAGAATATCCATGCATGGGTGCTATGTGTCAAAACTCCTCTTTCTTTTTCATCATTGCCTCCCCTTGCAAAGTCCAAAAGATCCTCCTCTACATGTGTGACAAGTGGCATAGTTTTCTTGTCCAAATTCAAAACCCTAATAGGCTCCTTGGGCATGTTCCTTCATATGGTCTAGATTCAATGTATTTCTAGGATAAAATTATCATTTTATAAATCCTAACCCTAGACTTGAGGCTTGTAGACTTGTGCGAGCCTTGTATTTCCATGCATCTTTTCCTTTTCCCATGTATCTGTTTCCTAGGTGACTTTCCCACTTCCTTATGCTTTTCAAAACTCAAAATATGACATGTGGCAAGTGGTGGCTAAAACCCTAGGGCTAGAAGGGTAATTTTGTTTTGTGCCGCTTACTTCTTCATGCCAAGAGTCTGCATCCATTACAAGGGTAAGTTTGAGTCTAAACAGACGTGTTCTTTCGGCGTCCTTCCATACCAACAGGTCGTGCAGAGGTCACTACTCTTCATGCAATAATGCTCATCATAAGAAGATATTTCCAAGAGAGTCTGCATCCATTACATGATTGCGATGGTGCTCAAACTTCTTCATCTATTGTGTTGCACAGATGACTAACACAAGAGGGGGGGTGAATTGAGTTGTATTTAAGAAAATAACAATTATAAATCAAATATACAATATAAATATAAACAAAATATAAAATAGCAATAAATATAAAGAGTAAGGATAAGAGAAGCAAACTCAGTATGTTAACGAGGTTCGGCCCCACTGCCTACGTCCTCGCCTCAAGCTACCCCTTGAAGATCCTCGAATTCACTATTCAACCTCTTTCAGGTGGAGATAGAAACCTATTACACCTTTGAACAACACCGCTACAAAGGATCCGTGTAGAACACCCTCTACACTTGCAATCACCTCACACGTGGTGATTCAACTATTCCCTGTGTAGAACACTTTCTACACGCACAAAGGTTATACACACCCTTTTACTAATACAAGAATTGATAGTGGGTAGAATATCAGAAAACACTCATCAATGAGTGAAATAAGAACAATACAGCACAAACTATATCTCTCAAAATGAACAAGGGTTAAGGCTCAATGCTTAAAGAAGAGAGAATGAAAACTTTGAATGAATATTGTATGCTCTTGGTGTTGTGAATGTGAAGCTCTCAAATGATCTATTTATAGGCATATGAGACTTCATATTCAAATTTAAAAAGATTCACATGTTAAAGACATCATCATTCACTTTTCAAAAATTTCAAACCTAATATTTTTACTTTTTGCATGTGACAAAATGAGCACACTTTACTTTTCAAAAATTTCAAACCTAATCTTTTACTTTTTGCATATGACAAAAGGAGCACACTTTACTTTTCAAATTTTTCAAACAAAAACATCTATCTTTTGCTTAAGTCAAGAAAAGCGTCCATCACTTTTGAAAATATTCAAATAAAACATGCACATGTGAAAGATGACAATCAATCATCTTAATATTTTCAAAATTCAAACCTTTAATCATGTCATGCACATGTGAAAGATGACAATCAATCATCTTTCAAAATTTTCAAATTTAATTTTCAAAATATTCATGCACATGTGGAAAATGTATTTTAATGCTTTATGATAAAATAATAATTTTGAGCTTTAATCCTAATTTCGAATTTTTAAGAGATTTACAATATTACTCTATGACTTTAATGTGAACTTATTCCCTTCTTGCTCATGCTTGGTTTCTTGATGTGCTTGATTCCATTGTCTGGACAACTTGAGCTTGAGACTCCTTTATTCTTTGAATTCATTTGTTATCATCAAAATCCATATGTAGATTTATAATTACACCAAACTTGAAACCTTGGATTCAACAATCTCCCCCTTTTTGATGATGACAAATACTTGATAGAACCTGAAACCTATATTAATAATACTTAAGCTCCCCCTGACAATGTGCGTTAGTTTTTTAAGCAAAAATATAAATATAATTCCAAGCATATATAACAAGTTTAGCAATTTAAACAATGTTAATGTTCTAGTCTAAAACTTCTCCCCCTTTTGGCATCATTAAAAAGGATCGGCAGCAAGTAAATAGACTGAAGAAAACGGTGCGTAAATAGACACTGTAGGTAGTTGAAAAAGGAAGCCGTTCGTGACCCGACAAGTGCTGCAAAGCCTTGAGGTCTAACTCTATGAATTTAGTGCGGCTGAAGATTTAAACAATCGCCTGATGTTGTTGACAAACGGGATTGAAGGCTCTGAGTTTCTATAAAAAAAATGATCATTTTCATCTATCGGATACCAAAAAAAACATCGCTTCTTGACCTGAGTTCTGTTTTTCCATAACGATAGAATGGCCGAACAATTCTCTTCCACTAATGTTCCAGACTTGAATCAGGAACCCTTGACGCATCAACCATCAATCTTCTCTCCTGAGGCCGTCAATACCATGATAGGAGCAGAGAACCGTTTTTCTAGTAGGGCTGATTCTGAGATTATTGCAGAATCAAGAATGCTCAGTAGTCAATATACTGCCTCTGTTACGATCATGTCTCGGAGGTTAATGGCAAGGGTGAGTGAGATTGATCATCTTAACATCCAAATATCTGAGTTACGACAGAAGCTTGCTAATAAGGATAGAGAGAATAAAAGGCTAAAGCAAGAAAACAAAGAGTTGAAAAAATTTACAGATTGGTATGCTCATGATCT
>QGSO01000355.1:259072-328100 GCA_011037825.1 Carya cathayensis | reverse complement strand
AAAAACGAGCTAAACTCAATTAAACAGCAATTTAAATTCAACAGCCAATAAAATTCAATTCAAAACCGATAATTTAAAATAAAAGCACTATAAATTTAATTAAATTAAATTATTCCTTCAGTGAAAATACACGTAAAAACGGGTCATCACAAGTTACATCTATATCCATGCGAATGACAATCGGCCCAAAGGAAGATTGTTATTTGGCCGGATCATAGATGGTATAAGGTGATTATTTGTGAATTGCATAGTTTCTTTTTTTAAAGCTTATGCATTCAATAGTCGGCCCAAATGAAGGCTATTGTTTGGCCAAGCCAATTTTGCATTATTCACAATAACCAGTCTTATTGGGAGAGGACCACTCACATGTTGTAGTTACCATCCAAAGACTTGATTGCAATGGTGCACTAGGTCATCATACATGCCCACTTTTATAAAACCATAATTTTTTAATTTAATTTTGTTATAATGTCTAATTGATTTTGTTGTCCAATTGGATTGAAGTTTGTATGACAAAAATTCTGGTTTGTTTATTTATATTTCAAGATTAATGGGATGTTTATTTATTGTGAGTTTCTTTTGTTTTCTTATAGTGAATACATCCTCAATATTTTCCAATTTGAATAACATTCCAGCCCTTACTGGATCAAATTTTACAAAATGGAAAGAGTATGTTACTAATGTTTTTGGGTGTGTATGGATCTAGACTATGAGCTTCGGGTTGATGAGCCTCTTACGCTTACTGATCAAAGTTTTGCTGATTAGATAACAACTTATGAAAAATGGGAGCACTCTATTTATTTTTGTGCAAACAAAGATAGAAAAATCATCTTTCTTTGCAAGCTACTTCTTGTATTGGAAACAATTCTTCTTAAAATGACCATCCTTTTTGCAAAAGTAACAGGTAAAAACCTTATCATGTTCTTATTGCACAATTGGCTGTGAAGTTCTAGCATCTGAAGTTACCTTAACTTTATCATTCCTCATTTTTTTCTTAGTGCCCAAATTTTCAAGAGGAAAAACTGCCATGTGAGCACTTTATGTCCTTTTTTGTTTCAATCTCTCTTCCTCTTGCACATAATGAGCAATGAGCTCATTAAAAGTCCATTTCTCCCTTCGAGTATTATAATTAATTTTTAAAAGACCAAATTGTGCAGGAAGAGAAATTAGAATGAGATGCACAAGAATTTCATCAGAAAATTCTAACTTTAGTGTTATCAATTTAGTAAAAAGATTGGACATTTCCATAATATACTCCCTATTTCCCTTTGCCATTATGCCGCATTGAGACAAGTTTGTATCTACCTTTTCTGATGCAACAAAATGGTCTGCTATTTGGCTTAGGTACTTTTTGGCATTTTCCTCTTCAAGCATTTCACCTCGAATAGAATCAAGAATAGAATACTTCATACTCATGCGATTATAGCGCTCCCATTTTTCATAAGCTGTCCTCTGATCAGCAGATCGAACTCTGATCAATAGGCTTGGGAGGCTCATCAACCAAAAGCGCATAGTCTAGATCCATACACCCTAGAACAATAGTAACATGCTCTTTCCATTTTGTAAACTTTGATCCAGTAAGGACTGAAATGTTATTCAAATTGGCAAATATTGAGGATGTATTCACTAGAAGAAAACAAAAGAAACTCACAATAAATAAACATCCTATCGATCTTGAAATATAAATAAACAAACTATAATTTTTGTCATACAAACTTTAATCTAATTGAACAACAAAATCAATTAGAAGATATGACAAAATTAAATTTAGAAATTATGGTTTTATAAAAGTGGGCCCGTATGAGAGACCTAGTGTACCATTGCAATCAAGTCTTTGGATGGTAACTACAACATGCAAGTGGTCCTCTTCCAATAAGACTAGTTATCGTGAATAATGCAAAGCTGGCCTGGCCAAACAATAGCCTTCCTTTAGGTTGACTATTGAATGCATAGGCTTATCTTAAAATAGAAATTATGCAAATCACAAATAATCACCTTATATCATCTATGATCAGACCAAATAACAACCTCCCTTTAAACCGATTGTCATTCGCATGGATATAGACATAACTTGATACAACTCATAAAACTTTTATATGACTAAGGAGAAAACTTTATGTAACATCCAGACCCCAAAAAGTGTGTTTTTTTTTTATGATTTAATTTTTTTGTTATTTTGATTTGTTTCATTTTTATCTATTTTATTTTTATTTTTATTACTTCCGTAATTTAACAATGGATCAGATTAAGAGGGTTTGTATTTCATTAGGAAGTTTCCTTATTAATATAGTTATCTTTAATTTTCAATTTGAATAGATTCCTAGAGTAGAACCAACCCTCCAATTCAAACTTTATCCAATCTCCAGATCACTCATGCACTCCCTCTTTTCCCTCTCTATAAAACCCATGAGACCCTCAGCAAAAATGAGAAAACATTATACACACCAGCCCAACGTAATAGCCTCTGCAAATTGAGAAAAAACACTCTCAACCACCGAGGCACTTAATTGGCCGAAAACAGCTCAACTCTTACAAACCCACTCCTTCTGATAAGGCCACAATGGAATCTTCCTCCCTTCTCTCCCTCTCTGTGATTTCTCGGCTAGGTAGTTTCTCTCTAACTCTCTCTTTTGTTTTTCTCTTGTGTCACACCACCATTCCGAGGAGTTCAGCGGTGTCGCCGACCACCCCCAGCCACCCCAGAGCCGCCGTCACCTTAGCCTCATTCTCTTGGTAAGTGTCACACGGCTTCTTCTCTCTCACAAGCTCTTTGCGTCGAAAAATGCTTCTTACAAACGCGAGGGGTAGTGGGCGCACAATAGTGGCCTTCTTGGAAAATGAAACATTTTTTAAAAAACAAGTCGTGAGTTCGTGACCCCCCTTTTTCCTTCTACTCTCCTTTATCCCAGCCTCTACCCCTTCTCCCCTTCTACTTGTTTCTCCTTCTCTCCGTAGCTTTTCTTCTTCTCTCCCACAAAAGAAATCTTCCTTCCCAATCACCATGGCCTTCATCTTAGCCATGCTCAATCATCACTGCCTTCATCTTTGCATAGCTCAAAAAACTTCATTCCCTTCCTCTTCCTTCTTCGCAACCTAATCCTTTTCTACCCTACCAAGATGTAGAACTATACATACGAAACTCAATTTTTACGTTTTCATTATGTAGCAAGCTTCTGTGCCTCCAAGTCACAAGCAAAAATTAGATAACTTCCATAGAATTCAAATGTAAAGGGAACAAGATATAAACGACGAACATTTTCTCGTACTGAAACTAGTTCTGCATTTTGCCTCTTCTAGCCTGCCGTGACTGGAGTTCGCTTGGAAATATCATCATCGGTTCATAAGTGAATTCACAATAATGAATCCCTATAAATGTTAAACAATTAATAAAGAAAACTCATAAACAAGAAAAAAGAGAATTTTTAACCACTCTGTCAAAGCATGGGTTTGCAAACCGAGAGAGAGGAAGAGAACAAATCGATTTGCAGATATATGTACAAGTGCTTCACAAATTTTGCAATCAACCCTTCTATACCTCAATTTTTTGTCGTGCAGTCCTTTGCTTGTGAAGAAGAGTCATAGAAAGCTATGGAATTGCAAAAGAGGATTTTACGTGAGCATGGAATAGAAAAATAGTGCAATATGTTGACTCATTTGCTTAAAGCGAGTGAAAAATGGAGGGAAGGAGAAGAAAATGTCTAATTTGTAGAAGAAACTGGGAAGACTTTGTCCTGAGGTTTCTCGTCTCAATCTCTTTTGTTTTGTTTTTTTTTTTACTGACGTACCATGCCCCGTCAGCTGACTGTATGGCAATGGCAAGTAGCCGACTGTACGTAGAAATGCTCTGCGTCTGCTTTTAGAGAAAGCTCCCACCAGTTTTAATCTGAGAAGGGGCTCTTGGGCGTTAAGTCCATTGGGCCGAATGCCTACTTAAATTTCAGGGTAAATTGATCCTACATGTGAGATGGATTTGTGTTTTAAATTGGGCTTGATTTTATTACATTTTAGCAACTGTGATTTTATTGGGCTAATTATATTTTCAGAAAAACATCACTTTTATAGGTACTTTATCTACTTAAATAAATATATTAGTCATAGACTTATTTTTATCAGAAAATATTTAAGGGATTTTACCCATATTTTAAAGTATACTTTTAAAGTATTCTTTTATATTATTTTTTTAACCTATTATTTTAGTTAATAGTCCAATTGACCTTTAACTAAATTTTTTTTTATAAAATTATTAAGATATATGTTTACACAGAATATTAAGTAATATGATATGAGTTTTGAATAATATTATTTTATGTAATCTTTGTATTATTGAATATTTATTAAATTATCTCTTTGGTATTATTTTATGTATTTAGAATGCTACAACACATTTTTCTAGAAAAGTTAGTAATGATTAGTGTCTCGTATAGGTTACGAGCTACAACGTGAGATTGTGGAAGTAGCGCTAAGAGGTAATTAGTATGATTATATAATTGCATGTGTACTATAAATTTTCTAATAGTATATGAAAATATGATGCTCGTCTACGCTACACTACTAGCTAAGTCAAGGTTAGATATTTCTTTCACGATCTTTGATGGATTATGACATTATACTTGTATGAATGAATTTGTTATGTGATAGAGAGAATGATTCTAAAATCACATGGAAGTCATGAAATGTTCATGTAGTAATTTAAGTCAAGTATGACATGTAATAAAATAGCTAGATTATGTATGCCATGTTCATGTAGTACCTAGATTATGTATGCCATGTTCATGTAATGATTAAATCATATATGCTATGCAATGACATGAAGTATTTAGATCAAGTATGTTATGTAAAGTTCATATAGAACTCAGATCATGTATGCCATGGAATGTTTATGAAGCATTTAGATCATATTATGCCATGTACAAGAATATGTCATGTTATGTTATGCCATGTACAAGGATATGCCATGTTATGCTAAGCCATTTTCAAGTATATGCCATGCTAGAAAAGTTCATGATATTAAATAAGTTCTCATACATTAAGAAATATAAGATGTTTAAGGATGACACGGACTTAAACGTGTTCATCACAAGATATGTTAAAGATGACATGGACCTAAGCATGTTTATCACAAGTTATGTCAAGGATGATACGGACCTAAGCGTGTTTATCACAAGTTATGTCAAGGATGACACGGACCTAAGCGTGTTCATTACAATATATGTTAATGTTGCCCAGATAACTAACACAAGAGAGGGGGGTGAATTGAGTTGTATTTAAGAAAATAACAATTATAAATCAAATATACAATATAAAATATAAACAAAATATAAAATAGAAATAAATATAAAGAGTAAGGGTAAGAGAAGCAAACTCAGTATGTTAACGAGGTTCGGCCCCACTGCCTACGTCCTCGCCTCAAGCTACCCCTTGAGGATTCCCGAATTCACTATTCAACCTCCTTCAGGTGGAGATAAAAACATATTACACCTTTGAACAACACCGCTACAAAGGATCCGTGTAGAACACCCTCTACACTTGCAATCACCTCACACGTGGTGATTCAACTATTCCCTGTGTAGAACACTTTCTACACGCATAAGGGTTATACACACCCTTTTACTGATACAAGAATTGATAGTGGGTAGAATATCAGAAAACACTCCTCAATGAGTGAAATAAGAACAATACAGCACAAACTATATTTCTCAAAATGAACAAGGGTTAAGGCTCAATGCTTAGAGAAGAGAGAATGAAAGCTTTGAATGAATATTGTATGCTCTTGGTGTTGTGAATGTGAAGCTCTCAAATGATCTATTTATAGGCATATGAGACTTCATATTCAAATTTAAAAAGATTCACATGTCAAAGACATCATCATTCACTTTTCAAAAATTTCAAACCTAATCTTTTACTTTTTGCATATGACAAAATGAGCATACTTTACTTTTCAAAATTTTCAAACAAAGACATCTATCTTTTGCTTAAGTCAAGAAAAGCATCCATCACTTTTGAAAATATTCAAATAAAACATGCACATGTGAAAGATGACAATCAATCATCTTAATATTTTCAAAATTCAAACGTTTAATCATGTCATGCATATGTGAAAGATGACAATCAATCATCTTTCAAAATTTTCAAATTTAATTTTCAAAATATTCATGCACATGTGGAAAATGTATTTTAATGCTTTAGATAAAATATTAGTTTTGAGCCTTAATCCTAATTTCGAATTTTTAAGAGATTTACAATATTACTCTATGACTTTAATGTGAACGTGTTCCCTTCTTGCTCATGCTTGGTTTCTTGATGTGCTTGATTCCATTGTATGGACAACTTAAGCTTGAGACTCCTTTATTCTTTGAATTCATTTGTTATTATCAAAATCCATATGTAAATTTATAATTACACGAAACTTGAAACCTTGAGTTCAACATATTGCTAGTGAGTAGCATCATCTGGTGCCTTCTCTTACGACAGTGCTCTTTCCTTTCTCTCATTTGTGCCACTTAGGACAAAGACATACGTGGAATTTTTCTATGTCATGCCATGCCCTGCTTCAAGGGTATTGTAGGTGCATACCATATCACTATGAGATCAAACAAAATTACACACACGAGAGTTCAAAATGTGATTGTTCTTGTATCACAAGTCCCATATCAAGACCATGATCAATTCTTCCAATACCATATGTCATCTAAAATTCCAAAGATATTATCAAAAATTTCAATTCCACCAAATGACTACAACATCCAAAGATCCCACAAATTAGTGCCTCAGAGTTTAGATCACATTATTTACCATTGATGCTAAAAGTCTAGCATCCCAACCCGTTATCCCGCTCACTTTTGCTTCCCTACAAGTTCCTATGACCATAACCCTTAGTAATCATAGATGCATCCTGTGGCATAACCATCTCTCAATGAAAAACTGTAGTTGTAAAGGTCTCCAAAACGCAAACAGTTTCCTCAATATCCATTAAAACATACTCCCAAACCATCATATTTCAAGGTGCCATATTTTTGTTACGTACTCTTAGTGACCTCATCAACATGTCTAAAGTTAAGGTTTCCATATAGACATCATTCTCTAATCCAACTTCACTCTTATCGAGTCAATTCTTACCACACCTGGGTAGTACATAGACTATCTCCCATAACCATGAGCTTTCATACATATTCCCATATTGCTACTTCCTGGCTTAGTCAAAATTCATGATTCCTTGAAACTTAGTGCCAATCACATCAAACAACAATATCAATACGACAATGGCAAAGGCTTGGTGCTAAGAGGAGTGATCCAATGTCTTAGAAGTCCCTATAGAACATTAACCCATCACGTGGATAAGACTTGAGACCAAACTAAAGCATCAAGAACTAGAATCCATTTGTATACTTCGTATTGATAGGAGAAAACCAAGCTAATAAATGGAATCAACTCCAGATCAATAGACTTACTTCACCAAAGGACCCATTAGGAATCAAATCTTCTTCGGAAAAAAGTGGAGGTTGTCATGAAGTAGTTATAAATCTAGCAGTGTGTTGAAATAGTTCTAAGATTATAGATACTACTAGCGTCATCAAAATGACTTCATCGAATTGAATGAGAAGGTGGACTCTCTAGAAGGTAAGTAAATAAATCAAGTAGACAAAACATAGTGTATATATATAGATATATATAAATGCAATCACCTAGGTTCCATCAGATGTACCTATCTATCCAGAAGCTAACACATCTTATCCAAAATAGGTACGGCTCTCTAGTAGATCCAAAACCATCTTGATTAGCCTACAATGAGCGTCTATAATCTTCCATCCCATCACATTTTGCTAAAAGCTCTTTGCCTTAATTCCAATTAGCATTAAAGCTTATAGTAACCTATATCAATTTTGGAGACCATTAAAACTTATCAAGATCATAACTAAAGCTAACTCAAAATTTGGCCAAGCTAGTTAATTGTACTCCCGATTACGCCTAAAGAATAATGCGGTAGTTGTAGCACAGCTTTAGGATGTCGATTCCACAGGGAGACAAATTAAAAGAATAGCAGAAGGAACAAAGAAACTAAAGAAAAATATTAAATGATTAATAGACAACAAAGATTAATTTTAAATGTAAATTAAAATAAAGCAAAGTGATCAATGGAAAAAGTACTCAAATTTGACGAACATTAGAGCTTTGGGAATCCCGTGCACAAATCCGGTATTTTAATTATTTTTAATTTATTGGATAACTCAATTAGGAATTCAATTCCCCAAATTCCCAATCGGAAGGTATAGATTTATAAACCAAAATTAAACCAAATGTAATCATTTGAAAAATCATTCACCACTTTTAAAATACGTAAATTACTATCCCTATTGAAAAAATCAAACGATGACAATATACTTAGGGAGCGATATTGCAGCAAAAAACTAAATCAATATAGATAAATAATTAATCCAAACATAATCAAAGAACCAATCCATTCAATCGAAAAAGCATGACTGAATCCATAAATAGAATAAATTCTATGATTATTTGGAGAATAAAACATCAACGATGAATTGAGAATGATAAAATAAAAGAGTTTTAGTAATTGAATATCAAATATATACATTAAAAATACAATCTAATGTGCAAGTTCATCTCTAGCCCTACTTGAGAATTTAGTTACCCATAAATATACTGGACAACAAAAATCTCCAGAGAAAACTGAAGCGAACGGTGGCCATGGAAGTGATTTTCTCCTCTCTTCAGATCTGCCTCTTGTGCCTCCTCTCCCCCTATTTCGTGCTAATGATATGCTTATATAGGGTAGGAAAGAAACCCTAATGTCCTCTTAATTTCCGCATAAAAAAATCGCCTAAATTTTAAGACTCAACTTGGCAGCCACGTACATAATTTAGGAGTCCGAATTTGGAAATCCTTATTAGAGACAAATTTATAGCCCTTTAAGATAGATTTCTAACGAATCAAGAATCACATCAATCAGATATGTGAGTAAAACGTTACGGTCAAAAGATTAAAGTATGTCCAGACTGTCTCCTAGCGAATTTCGGACTTGGACTTATTGTGGTTTCCTTTNTTTAGGAGTCCGAATTTGGAAATCCTTATTAGAGACAAATTTATAGCCCTTTAAGATAGATTTCTAACGAATCAAGAATCACATCAATCAGATATGTGAGTAAAACGTTACGGTCAAAAGATTAAAGTATGTCCAGACTGTCTCCTAGCGAATTTCGGACTTGGACTTATTGTGGTTTCCTTTTGTGATTTCTTTTTCTTTTTCTTTTCTTCCCAATTGCTCTCAAACCCCATGAAAGTCCTCCTTTGAATTTGACTGGCTTGACTTGCTATTTTATAACTCTGAAATTAAACATAAAAAAACTGCTTAGGAGTATCCCAATATAAATAGAAACTCAATTCAAGAATACACATTAATTCCTATGATTTCTATTCACATTTTAGCATTTTAATCCAATAATAGAGTATTTAGAGTGCACTTTCGCACACTCATCACACCCCCCCAACTTACTCATTGCTAGTCCCTAGCAATTTTCATGTCAAAACTACGAAAGAGATCAAAGAAAATCACACATAAAGGTCATCATGTCACACTTTCTAGATTCACATATCAAAACAATCTAAGGAGTCCAATAACCCAACAAGATCAATCTACCTATAGCAATCCACTGAGTGTGTGTGTTCTCTCCAAGCCTTACCACTAACTTTGACAAATGCAACATCAAGAACGTCTCAAGCAAAAAGTTCAACTCCATAACTCACGGGTATAATAGTGTTTCGTGTAAGGGCTCTCTCTATGGAGTTGACAATGGGTGTACACACACTCTCATAGGAAACTAGGCAATTATATACAAGCAACAAGCAAACATTGATCTTATGATAGGAACACTAACAAATGAGACTTCCACCACCCTTTCCAAAAGCTTACTTAGGATCAGAACGGTCAACACAAAGGGTTGTAACATAGCTTGGGTTCGGGGCTACATGAAAAAAACATGATGAAAAGGATTCAAAAGACTTCCAAGTACATACAAAGGGAATTTTATTAAATATCTCAGTAGACCACACTTCTCACTTGATGTACTCTCTACTTGTCAGATCATCAAATAATAATGCTTTTCCTTCTTCTTCCTCTTCTCTTTTTTTTTTATTTTTTATAATTTGATGGACAAACACATATCACTTTGGTATTCTTTCCATTTCTACCAACCTTTTCTTTTTCTTTTCTTTTGGAGCTCACTCAATTAAACACTATACAACTTGTACTCTTCTGTCTTCTTCTTCTTCTTTTTTGAATTGAAAATGATAAAATAAAATAAAGAAAATGAAAATTCCACACCTAGTATACACTTGGAAGTAAAAAGGATAGAAAAATTAATGTATAGGTTATACTCCAATGTGGAGAGGTATGGATGATATGGGCATATGAAAAGAAAAAGCTACGTGTTTATTGGCTCAAAGTTGGCTATTAGGAGTCTATGATGGAAAGGGATAGCTTGAAAGGCTCAAACGTTGATCCTAAGTTGACCTTCGTCATATCCCAAGTATATCCACCATCTTACCACAAACCATGTAATGATATTCTGAAAAGAAGTGCCCAATTCAACAGATCAATGAACGCTTATCACAATTTACTGCATTTGTAGGTTCTCAATCCTCTCCAAACTCACAAGAATACTTAAGCAAAAGAGTTCTCTATGTGATGACCCGCTTTTGCATGTATTTTCATTGAAGGAGTGGTTTTAATTTAATTAATATTATAGTGCTTTTATTTTAAATTATTGGATTTTATTTGCTGTTGAGTTTAAAATTGTTGTTTAATTTATTTTAGCTCGTTTTTGGATTTAAAATTTCATAGTTGGTTTTTTACTAGTTATTTATTATATTTTAGCTTGACGTTGTGTTTAAAATATTTTCTTGGTGTTTATTTATTTATTTGATGTAGTGTTTATTTTATTTTAGTCGTTATGTTTTTAATATCGTTTTCGGCGGATCAGTTTCTGGATCCCGGAAGTGAAGTTTTGGACTTCATTTCTTTTCCCCTTCTTTTCTTTTTCCTTTTTCCTTTTTCCTTCCTTTTTCTTTTCCTTCTTTTCTTTTTTTTTTCTTTCTTTTTCTTCTTTCCAGTTTCCTCCCCGCGCGCACACGTCCCTCTCTCCCTTCTCTTTTTTTTCTCTTCCGCTACCTTTGACCGCCCGTTTCTCCGCCGTCAGGTGGAGGTATCGTACACCACCCCCGCCATTCTCTTCCCCTCCCATCAGACTACATCCCCACCAATTTTTAGGACCATCGGACCAGCCGTTAGCTGCCACGAGCCCCTCAAAGTCGCTGCCCCCAACTCTGTTTTTCACTCTATTGCCGGTTCCATTATCCGCCCAGAACCGCCGCTCGCCGACGGCATAGCCTGCGACACCCACCCAGAAAACTTCCCCTCCCTCCGGCGCACCACCCCACCAAATTTCTCCCCCAACCGTGCTGCCGTTTGGCCTGAAAAACGCATCTAAGCCGCATGATTTTTCACCGTTTCCTGGGCCGTCGCACCACCTCCGGCCACCATCTCTTCACCACTTCTTCCCCTACCTCTTGCCGACCTAACCCACCTAATTTCAGCCCCGATCCGTTGCCGGAGCAACTCGCACGAGCTCAACTCCGATCTGCCCCTTTTTCCGCTTCCACCGCTATTTCCACCGCCACCCACGGCCAAAACTCACTTCCACTAGCTTCATAAACATTCCTAGACCATTCCCTATCATTTTGGTGTCTTGGTTTGTCCCCGTTCAAAAGTGGATATTTTGCGACCCACGACTACAGTGCATTTGCACTGTTACGTTGCTGTCCGCCCATCGTTTGCCGCGCGCCGAACCTTCTAAAAATCATATATAGCGCTGTAAGTATTTTCCAAACTCCACTTTTAGATTTAAATATATTTTTCTCTTTCAATAATTTATCTGGTTGGTTGGTTGATTCCGGACTGAGTCCGAGGAGTTCGGGGGTCGGATGGATGGAGGACGGAGTTGCTTGATTTGTTGTTTTATGGTTGGTTGATTTTTGTCGAGCATTGAGATTTCATTTACATGGTGCATGCACGTGCATTTTATTTAAATTGAGAAAATCATGTTTTATTGGCGTAAATGGATTTACGGGTGCGTGTGTACCACGACCCCAAGCCGGGATGGGGTATTATCTCGGTGGAGCTCCTCTGGTCACTCGGGAGCGTAATATACTGAGTGACGTCCCCTGAGTCGAAGCTTGGCTACGAACGCGGCTGGCGCGGAACTGGGCATCGCCCTATGCACCGACTCCGTGGCCCTTCGCTGGCGAGGGCTAGAGGATGCTTGGCTACGAAAGCGCGGGGCGCGGAACTGGGCATCGCTCGTTTAGTGTCATACGCGTGGGGGATACCCGCGATGTGGCACAGGAGCCAGGGTGTGTGGATGACCCCTAGGGGAGGTCATGGTGCATACGAATTAAATGGATTGAGTTGGATATGGGCCAAATGGACTTTTGGCGTGATATTTGGAAAGGATATGTTTTTTGGCCAAATGGAATTTTTGGCGTGTGTGGAAAAATATGGTTTTATGGGTGTCATGCATTGGCATTTATTCATGCATGTTGTTTGAGTTCTATATGTTTTTATCTAGTGGGTTTTGGATTTTACTTACCTGCGGCACCATTTTTGGTACCATAGATTTTGGTGCAGGGAGCAAGGAGGAGGAGGAGGCTGAGCCCGGGGAGGCGGCTCCGCCGGAGTTTTGAGTGCTTTGGAGTTGGCTTTGAACAATATTTGTATTTGTAATATTTTATTATGTATGATTTGAACAGCTTTATGTTTTAATCAAGAAAATTCTGGTACTTAGTTTTATGTCTTTGCTATCCGCTGCGTATCTCGTCGTGCACATTTGTTGCTTGCACACACTTGGCACTCGTCGATATGATGGTGACCCGTGTTGTCACCATCCGGACGTCTCGAATTTCCCGTGTCCGTGCGTGGGGATTTGGGGGCGTCACACTCTAGCTACATGTGCCAAACTATTATCTTACCACAAAGCTTGGATGAGTGCATTAAGGGTTCTATGAATGCTTCAACAAAAATTATTATAGTGGGTTTGCTGAATTCACAAAGATGGCTATGAATGAGAATGAGTACACATGTGAAAATGATGCACGTGTGATGCAAATTAAAAAAAAATTGACACAAGAAAATATGCCACAGAATTCCAACAAGTTTTTTAAATACTGAATTTGCACCACCACCCCCCAATTTAAATGAAACATTGTCCTCAATGTTTAAGAATCAAAATTGAATTGGAAGTAACTGAAAATGGTAGAATACACCTGACATAATAAAACCAACCTACAAACAAAAACAAAGAAAACAATAGCAAACAAAAAGGAAAAGAAAGAAAATAAGAGAAATAAAAATAAAACAAGACAAAACAAAATAAATAAAGAAAAACATACCTGGATGGTGTGGTCAAGGTTGATAGACTGGATCCACAAGTGGAATGTCTTCCACTTCCGGAACTTGCCTATCAATTAATACTTTAAGGCGTTGATTATTTACTTTAAAGATCCGACCATCCTCAGGATCTTCTATTTCTACTGCCCCATTTATAAAAACATTCTTCACTACAAAGAGGCCAGTCCACCTAAATCGAAGTTTTCCTTGGTGCTTGTGAAGTCCAAAATCATATAAGTATACTCGGTCATTAGGCGAATATTTTTACCATGAAATACTTTCATTTTAACCTTATAAATTTTATATTTATGCAAAGGTTTCAATTTGACTCTTGATGCTTTCATACTTACAAGAATCTATCTTTTATCTTTGTTAGGCACCTCCTCAAATTTCGGTTGCCAAGCCCGTGTGCCATAATCCTGAGTTTCATCAAAAATAGCACAAGTATCAGTAACATCAAATGAATCACTAATAGTATCAAACTCAAAATTAATAAGGGAATATTCAAGAGGATCAAAATCATGAGTTGTGTGAACTCTCTTGTCTACGAGTGCGTCAATCATGTACGTTTGGTGGCACTCATCATCTGTTGGCTGTTTCTTAATATGGAAAATGTTGACCTCCATGGTCATGTTTCCAAAAAATAGCTTTATCAATTCATTCCTACAATTTATAAGTGCATTAGCCGTAGCAAGGAAAGGTCTACCTAATATGAGAGGAATCTTAGAGTTAGACTCAACAACTAATTGACTGTCCAAAATTAAGAAATCAATAGGATAATAAAATTTGTCAATTTGGATCAAAACATCCTTAACTATCCCTCTCAGTTTCTTAACTGAATGATCAGCCTACTGAAGCACAACAGAAGTAGGCTTAATTTCACCCAAACCAAGCTGCAAATAAATGGAATAAGGCATCAAATTAACACTAGCTCTTAGATCTAGCAAGGCTTGTCTAAACTCATGATTCCCAATAGTACATGCAATCGTTGGACAACCAGGATCCTTGTACTTAGGAGGAATTCACTGCTCAATTAGAGCACTAACTTGCTCTGTCAGAAATGCTATCTTCTTCACATGATGCTTCCTCTTAACTGTACACAAATCTTTAACAACTTTTGTATAAGTAGGAACTTGTTTAATAACATGCAAAAGAGGAAGGTTAATCTTTACCTGCCTGAGGTTCTCCAAGATTTTATTACTAGAATCCAAAGTTCGCATACCAGATTTTAAAGCTTGAGGAAATGGTACCTTAACTGGACACTTGATTACCTCGGCTTCCTTGGGGAACTCGGAACTATCATTGCTTTGTTTCTCTTCAACATCCTCTGGCTTTTCAGTTGTTGGGATGTGTAAGGACTTACCACTTCTTGTCATAATGGCATTGACCTCTTTCAAATTTTTTTGTGCCATATGCTGACCTTGGGGTGAGGATTGAGTTTGAGAAGGAAACTTGCCATGCTCATTCACACTCAAGGAGCTCATTATTTTGGATATATGACTCTTTATCTCTTTATTTTCTTCAACAACCTGCATAATCAAAGATTCAAACTTTTGATTAGTTTTACTCTGTGCCTCAATAAAAGCATGTAAAGTATCTTCTAAGGGGCTCCTAGAGAATGAAGGTGCAGGATATAATCTAGGGGGTTGTGCAGGCTGCTGGTTTTCAGATTTCCAACTAAAATTGGGGTGATTACACCACCCAGGATTGTAGGTATCAGAGAAAGGTGTAACAGGCTTCATGTACATACCTAAGGCATTACATTGTTTCTCATACATCCCTCTCATCTTAGCAAATGTGGGACACTCTTGGGCAAGATGATCTACCCCGCCACACACAAAACATGGTCCAAAAGACTCCGCATGATTAGCCACGTGTGTTGGCTTTAAGTCTTTAGTCTTTAAACCTCTAACTCCCTAGTGAGCATCTCAACCTTAGCCTTTAGGTTATCCTCTTCCCTGAGATGGTAAATTCCACCACCATTTAGGTTTCCTGCAGGTCGTGACCTATTTGTGCTCTTAGTAGCACTAGATCCAGTCCAAGTGTGAGCTTTTTCAGCAAGCTCATTGAGGTATTCTATGGTCTCATCAGGATCTTTCTGTAAGAACTCACCACTACATATCATCTCCACAAATTGGCACTCTCTAGGTGTAAGTCCCTCATAAAAATAGCTCACTAACCGCCAATTCTCATACCCATGGTGAGGACACATATTCAACAACTCCTTAAATCTCTCCCAAGACTGATACAAAGTGTGACGCCCCCAAATTCCGCTTGGGATTGAACGGATATTTGAAGCGTCGAGACATGCAACACAAGGTTACCTGCCCCCGTTCATGACATATAAGATGCAATGTTCCTAACATGCATCTAGCATTATGCAATATTCGCAGCGGATGATCTTTTTCTTTAGCAATACTATGCACCAAACTAAATATATCCCAAATACTTGAAACATAATTCATACATAAAGGCATACTAAAAAGCCGTGATCACCACACTAGTCTAAAATGGTTGTGATCAAAAGAATACTTGAGATACAACTCCAAAAGTACAAGTATTAACCTAAGTTAAATACTATACCATCATCAACATCGCACCGTGGCCTAGTCGACCGTATTCAGTTGGTCAGATTCCAATTCTCCTTTGGGTCCTGTAACAAGATCTACCATTCGGGGGGAATGGTAGTTGGGACTACCACAGTGAGATTTGATTACAAATCTCAGTAAGTTAACATAAAACTTATACACAGGTTAAAAATGCATGCATGGCAGTAAAAGCATAAATGCATAATTATAGTCATACATAAACATAGTATAACTTGACATATAGCATGACTTAACCAGAACTTAAGCGTGAACTGAACTTGACTTAACATGGCATGAACTTAAGCTTAAAACATAACATGAACAATCAACATAACATGAACGTGAAACATAACATGGACATGAACATAACATAACATGAACGTGAGCTTGAACGTATCATAAACGTGAACATAACATGATGTGAACATGAACTTGGAACATAACATGAACATGAACATAACATGTACGTGAGCATAACATAACATGAACTTGATCTGAAACTTGACTTAACATAAACTTGGAATCTTATTTAATTGTCTTGATTAATAACGTGCATTAATACGTACTCCACAGTTGTTGTGGCCCCACGTATTCAAGTAACATAAAACATAATACGTACTCCACAGTTGTTGTGGCCCCACGTATTCTACATGTCACAATTGCTGTGTCTCATGTAGTGTATGCTCCACAGTTGTTGTGGCCCCATACTTCATGCTCCACAGTTGTTGTGGCCCCATGAATTCACATAACATAAAATATAATACGTACTCCACAGTTGTTGTGGCCCCACGTATTCTACATGTCACAATTGCTGTGTCTCATGTAGTGTATGCTCCACAGTTGTTGTGGCCCCATACTTCATGTAACATAAAATATAATACGTACTCCACAGTTGTTGTGGCCCCACGCATTATAAGTAACATAAATATAATACGTACTCCACAGTTGTTGTGGCCCCACGCATTATAAGTAACATAACATTAAATATAATACGTACTCCACAGTTGTTGTGGCCCCACGCATTATAAATAACATAAAATATAATACGTACTCCACAGTTGTTGTGGCCCCACGCATTATAAATAACATAAAATATAATACGTACTCCACAGTTGTTGTGGCCCCACGCATTATAAATAACATAAAATATAATACGTACTCCACAGTTGTTGTGGCCCCACGCATTATAAATAACATAACATAAATATAATACGTACTCCACAGTTGTTGTGGCCCCACGCATTATAAGTAACATAAATATAATACGTACTCCACAGTTGTTGTGGCCCCACGCATTATAAGTAACATAAAATATAATACGTACTCCACAGTTGTTGTGGCCCCACGCATTATAAATAACATAAAATATAATACGTACTCCACAGTTGTTGTGGCCCCACGCATTATAAATAACATAAATATAATACGTACTCCACAGTTGTTGTGGCCCCACGCATTATTATAACATAACATGTCTTATCTTTCTTAATGCATGTGATATTATTTAATATCATATACTTTTCTAACATGGCGTATACTTGTAAATGGCATAATATGATTTAATCATAAACATTTCATGGCATACATGTATCATATGGCATACTTAACATGGCATACTTATAACATACATCATTGTATGGCAGAAAAGATTATTTAACAGATAATTATTCATGAGAGATTAAATCATACGTAACAGATAAACATGTAATGACATAGCATGACATGGCATATACGATAACATACATACATAAATTGTAGTTCTCTTACCCATCACACATACACAATAAACTGATAGTAAGTTAGAGGCTAACTTACCTCGATCGTCGCGTTCTATGAGAATAGAGCGCGAGACACGAGGAACTGCACAACAGCTGGAAGAGGAACACTCGAGTCCTTAAGATTTTCACTTCTGAACTCAATTGCCATATTGTAAGCACTTGCAACACCACGGCCAACTTGAGGTTTCACTATACTCGGAAGAGATAAATTGACTTCAGAAAGCCTTTGCACTAAAACAAGTTCATTAAAATTATCAATAACAACCAAACAAACAACTCATTTCTCAATCCATATACTCTTAGCCATAGTCAACCACAAGATGACACCAGTCATCCCGGACTATAATCCATATCATCACTGCTTCGGGACACTGTCATACAGTTTCCCAACATTACACCATACGCTCCACACTTCTCTGCTACGCCATTCAACCCTTCGTGACACGCCATCCGATGTATCACGACTTAATACAGAGTACACTCACGTGAACTCTCTTCCATCCACACTACAATACCCATCACTGCGATACACGTCTCACGGTGCATCGCTACGCGACACGGAGTACGCGCTACGCGTACTTCCTTCGCTACAACTCTCATCAACACGATGCACATCACACGATGCATCGCCATACAACACGGAGTACACTACATGCGTACTCCCTTCCTTCTACGACACACATCACTACAGTGCACGTCGCGCGGCGCGTCGCTGCATTACACAGAATACGCTACACGCGTATTCTCTTCACACAACCCGCCGTATCACATCTACGGCATCCATCTCACGCCTATACTTCACAGCACAGTCCACAAAATACACAATCAAACGCAACACTTCACAACCACACTTCGCTTCACAACTACAACACTCAAGTCCTTAAGATTTTCAATTCTGAACTCAATTGCCATATTGTGAGCACTTGCGACACTACGGGCAACGTGAGGTTTCACATCGACGGGATAACCCGTGCGTCGCTCGTTGTTCGTCACGAACATGCGTCGGAGGAACGTACGTGGCGGCGTACGGTGGCTGTCCACCACATAAAGTAGTAGTTTGGGCTTGAGAAAGGCTAGGCGTGGTCTTGGAAGACTCATGATTTTACAGCTGTCGGTGAAGAACAAAATACGTGATTTACGGAAAAGATAAACTATACGCGTGATTCCAGATGAGGGTAAAGACAAGAGAGATGTGATTGCTGTCGGGAAATAATCCAAAACTGATAATTTTAGCGGGCTGTTACACAAAGTCTCACTATCCTTTTGTGCAAAGGTGGAAATTTGTCTTTTTAAAGCATTGGTCTTATGTTAGGGAAAATATTTATTAAAGAAGACCTGAGTCATCTCATTCCATGACCCAATAGATCATGGTCTCAGTGAGTATAGCCAACTCTTTGCTCTATCCTTCAAAGAGAAAGGAAAGAACTTAAGTCTCACAATGTCATCAGTTGCATTTTGATTATGAAAAGTCGCAACTACTTCCTCAAACTCCCTAATCTGTACATATGGATTTTCATTTTTCAAGCCATGAAAAGTAGAGAGTAACTGTATCATCCCTATTTTAAAATCCAATTTGCGAGTATTAGCTAAAAATATGATGCATGATGGTGTGGCTGTGCATGTAGGATGGAGGTAATCTTGAAGGGTCCTAGTGGGTTGATCTTCGTGTTCATTCATTTTCTCAAAATTAGAAAAATTATCAAATAAATGATTAGAAAAATTAGGCTCTGACTCTGACTCTAACAAAGGTCTACAAGCAAACCGACCCAAACTGTCTCTATACTTGTGCATGCAAGGTAGAGAAAAATGCAATACTAAAAAAATTAAATTAAAAAAAATCAAAACTATAAAAAGAAAAATAAAATAAAATAAAGATGCAAAAAGCTAAAAGAGGGAACGAAGTTACCGCCTTTACAAATTGCTGAAAAGAAAAATTATCTAACAATTCTTCTACTATCTCCCCGGAAACGGTGCCAAAATTTGGTTACGCCCAAAGAATAACGCGGTAATTGTAGCACAGCTTTGGGGTGTCGATTCCACAGGGAGACAAATTAAAAGAATAGCAGAAGGAACAAAAAAACTAAAGAAAAATATTAAACGATTAATAGAGAACAAAAATTAATTTTAAATGCAAATTAAAATTAAGCAAAGTGATTAATGGAAAAGGTACTCAAATTTGACGAACAGTAGAGCTTTGAGAATCCCGTGCTCAAATCCGGTATTTTAATTATTTTTAATTCATTGGATATCTCAATTAGGAATTCAATTCCCCAAATTTCCAATCGGAAGGTATAGATTTATAAACCAAAATTAAACCAAATGTAACCCTTTGAAAAATCATTCACCACTTTTAAAATACGTAAATTAATATCCCTATTGAGAAAATTCAACGACGACAATATATTCAGGGAGCAATATTGCAGTAAAGAACTAAATCAATATAGATAAATAATTGATCCAAACATAATCAAAGAACCAATCCATTTAATAGAAAAAGCATGACTGAATCCATAAATAGAATAAATTCTATGATTATTCGGAGAATAAAATATCAACGATGAATTGAGAATGATAAAACAAAAGAGTTTTAGTAATTGAAGATCAAATACTATAAATTAAAAATAAATTAAAAATACCATCTAATGTGCAAGTTCATCCCTAACCCTACTTGAGAATTTAGTTACCCATAAATATACTGGACTACAAAAATCTCCAGAGAAAACTTAAGCGAATAGTGGCCATGGAAGTGATTTTTTCCTCTCTTTAGATCTACCTCTTGTGTCTCCTCTCCTCCTATTTCGTGCTAATTATGTGCTTATATAGGGTAGGAAAGAAACCCTAATGTCCTCTTAATTTCCGCATAAAAAAATCGCCTAAATTTTAGGACTCATCTTCCAGCCACGTACATGCTTCAAAAATCCAAATTTGCAAATCCTTATTAGAGACAAATTTATAGCCCTTTAAGATAGCATTCTAACGCATCAAGAATCACATCAATTAGATATGCAATTAAAAAGTTACCATCAAAAGACTAAAATATATCCAGACTGTCTCCTAGCGAATTTTGAACTTAGATTTCTTGTGGTTTCCTTTTGTGATTTCTTTTTCTTTTTCTTTTTTTCCAAATTGCTCTCAAACCCCATGAAAGTCCTCCTTTGAATTTGACTGGGCATGACTTGCTATTTTATAACTCTGAAATTAAACATAAAAAATGTAACAGCCTGCAAGAAATTCAACAGTAAAATTTCTATAGACTTTAGAAACCTCGTGATTACTCCATAAGTTTTCACGAATCGATCAATGGCACAGGTTTTAGTCTATCAACATAGTCAGTGTTATCACTCACTATAGTGCTAGAAATGCGATTTTAATTGTTTGAGATAGTTAGAAGTGTCAGAATACGTTATAGTCTACACCACTAGACTCAATAGAATATTTAGGATTTTATGGCCCAATAACCCATTTTCATAATTTCGGACGAAACGGTTGCTCGAAACTGTGAATTTATTTATAGGGCCACTTCGGGATTGAGTTTTCGTAAATAGTTTTTACTGTAGGTGTAACAGCCCGCTAAAATTATCAGTTTTGGATTATTTCCCGACAGCAATCACATCTCTCTTGTCTTTACCCTCATCTGGAATCACGCGTATAGATTATCTTTTCCGTAAATCACGTAATTTGTTCTTCACCGACAGCTGTAAAATCATGAGTCTTCCAAGACCACGCCTAGCCTTTCTCAAGCCCAAACTACCACTTTATGTGGTGGACAGCCACCGTACGCCGCCACGTACGTTCCTCCGACGCATGTTCGTGACGAACAACGAGCGACGCACGGGTTATCCCGTCGATGGTATAACCTTCTATCTCTAGTTATTTTACGTTTAAAATAGTTGGTTGGTTTGTGGATTGTGTAGTTGTATTTGTGGAATTCGTTGCGTAGTTGTGAAGCGAAGTGTGGTTGTGAAGTGTTGAGTTTGATTGTGTATTTTGTGGACTGTGCTGTGAAGTATAGGCGTGAGATGGATGCCGTAGATGTGATACGGCGGGTTGTGTGAAGAGAATACGCGTGTAGCGTATTCTGTGTAATGCAGCGACGCGCCGCGCGACGTGCACTGTAGTGATGTGGGTCGTAGAAGGAAGGGAGTACGCATGTAGTGTACTCCGTGTGGTATGGCGATGCATCGTGTGATGTGCATCGTGTTGATGAGTGTTGTAGCGAAGGAAGTACGCGTAGCGCGTACTCCGTGTCGCGTAGCGATGCACCGTGAGACGTGTATTGCAGTGATGGGTTTTGTAGTGTGAATGGAAGAGAGTTAACGTGAGTGTACTCTGTACTAAGTCGTGATACATCGGATGACGTGTCACGAAGGGTTGAATGGCGTAGCAGAGAAGTGTGGAGCGTATGGTGTAATGTTGGGAAACTGTATGACAGTGTCCCGAAGCAGTGATGATATGGATTATAGTCCGGGATGACTGGTGTCATCTTGTGGTTGACTATGGCTAAGAGTATATGGATTGAGAAATGAGTTGTTTGTTTGGTTGTTATTGATAATTTTAATGAACTTGTTTTAGTGCAAAGGCTTTCTGAAGTCAATTTATCTCTTCCGAGTATAGTGAAACCTCAAGTTGGCCGTGGTGTTGCAAGTGCTTACAATATGGCAATTGAGTTCAGAAGTGAAAATCTTAAGGACTCGAGTGTTCCTCTTCCAGCTGTTGTGCAGTTCCTCGTGTCTCGCGCTCTATTCTCATAGAACGCGACGATCGAGGTAAGTTAGCCTCTAACTTACTATCAGTTTATTGTGTATGTGTGATGGGTAAGGGAACTACAATTTATGTATGTATGTTATCGTATATGCCATGTCATGCTATGTCATTACATGTTTATCTGTTACGTATGATTTAATCTCTCATGAATAATTATCTGTTAAATAATCTTTTCTGCCATACAATGATGTATGTTATAAGTATGCCATGTTAAGTATGCCATATGATACATGTATGCCATGAAATGTTTATGATTAAATCATATTATGCCATTTACAAGTATACGCCATGTTAGAAAAGTATATGATATTAAATAATATCACATGCATTAAGAAAGATAAGACATTTTATGTTACTTATAATGCGTGGGGCCACAACAACTGTGGAGTACGTATTATATTTATGTTACTTATAATGCGTGGGGCCACAACAACTGTGGAGTACGTATTATATTTATGTTATGTTACTTATAATGCGTGGGGCCACAACAACTGTGGAGTACGTATTATATTTATGTTATGTTATTTATAATGCGTGGGGCCACAACAACTGTGGAGTACGTATTATATTTATGTTATGTTACTTATAATGCGTGGGGCCACAACAACTGTGGAGTACGTATTATATCTTATGTTATGTTACTTATAATGCGTGGGGCCACAACAACTGTGGAGTACGTATTATATTTATGTTACTTATAATGCGTGGGGCCACAACAACTGTGGAGTACGTATTATATTTATGTTATGTTACTTATAATGCGTGGGGCCACAACAACTGTGGAGTACGTATTATATTTATGTTATGTTATTTATAATGCGTGGGGCCACAACAACTGTGGAGTACGTATTATATTTATGTTATGTTACTTATAATGCGTGGGGCCACAACAACTGTGGAGTACGTATTATATTTATGTTACTTATAATGCGTGGGGCCACAACAACTGTGGAGTACGTATTATATTTATGTTATGTTACTTATAATGCGTGGGGCCACAACAACTGTGGAGTACGTATTATATTTATGTTATGTTACTTATAATGCGTGGGGCCACAACAACTGTGGAGTACGTATTATATTTATGTTACTTATAATGCGTGGGGCCACAACAACTGTGGAGTACGTATTATATTTTATGTTACTTATAATGCGTGGGGCCACAACAACTGTGGAGTACGTATTATATTTATGTTACTTATAATGCGTGGGGCCACAACAACTGTGGAGTACGTATTATATTTTATGTTACATGAAGTATGGGGCCACAACAACTGTGGAGCATACACTACATGAGACACAGCAATTGTGACATGTAGAATACGTGGGGCCACAACAACTGTGGAGTACGTATTATATTTTATGTTATGTGAATTCATGGGGCCACAACAACTGTGGAGCATGAAGTATGGGGCCACAACAACTGTGGAGCATACACTACATGAGACACAGCAATTGTGACATGTAGAATACGTGGGGCCACAACAACTGTGGAGTACGTATTATGTTTTATGTTACTTGAATACGTGGGGCCACAACAACTGTGGAGTACGTATTAATGCACATTATTAATCAAGACAATTAAATAAGATTCCAAGTTTATGTTAAGTCACAGTTTCAGATCAAGTTCATGTTATATTATACTCACGTACATGTTATGTTCATGTTTATGTTATGTTCCAAGTTCATGTTCACATCATGTTATGTTCACTTTTATGATATGTTCAAGATCACGTTCATGTTATGTTATGTTCATGTCCATGTTATGTTTCACGTTCATGTTATGTTGTTTGTTCATGTTATGTTTTAAGCTTAAGTTTATGCCATGTTAAGTCAAGTTCAGTTCATGTTTAAATTCTGGTTAAGTCATGCTATATGTCAAGTTATACTATGTTTATTATGACTATAATTATGCATTTATGCTTTTACTGCCATGCATGCATTTTTAACCTGTGTGTGAGTTTTATGTTAACTTACTGAGATTTGTAATCAAATCTCACTGTGGTAGTCCCAACTACCATTCCCCCCGAATGGTAGATCTTGTTACAGGACCCAAAGGAGAATTGGAATCTGACCAACTGAATACGGTCGACTAGGCCACGGTGCGATGTTGATGATGGTATAGTATTTAACTTAGGTTAATACTTGTACTTTTGGAGTTGTATCTCAAGTATTCTTTTGATCACAACCATTTTAGACTAGTGTGGATGATCACGGCTTTTTAGTATGCCTTTATGTATGAATTATGTTTCAAGTATTTGGGATATATTTAGTTTGGTGCATAGTATTGCTAAAGAAAAAGATTATCCGCTGCGAATATTGCATAATGCTAGATGCATGTTAGAACATTGCATCTTATATGTCATGAACGGGGGCAGGTAACCTTGTGTTGCATGTCCCGACGCTTCAAATGTCCGTTCAATCCCAAGCGGAATTTGGGGGCGTCACAGTAGGTTAATATGAATATTTAGAATTTTTCAATACTAAGTTTATTACGCTTTCTTTTGGAGTGAATAGTAACCTCGATAAGCGTACTAAGTGCAGTGTTTTCAAAATCACAGTGTGGAATGTCCAAATTAGGTTAGAGATGTTTTATTTGGATACTTGGCAAGATCTTAGCCACACATATTGAATAGTATTAGACACTTGGCACAAAGAGGAACCATTAGATGGATTTGTGAAGGAAATCAAGGTGTGAGATCATGCCACCTCAGCAAAACCCTTTTCATCTGATCAACCTTTTGAGCCAGATCAAATAGGATTTCAACCCTAGTGAAACCCTAAATAGTTGGAATTCATTTGAAACCCCAAAAACTTAGTTGAAACTGAAACCCTAAACGGTTTCCCCAAACCCTAAAGTTGGCATTCAAACCCTTTTTTGATCCAATTTCTAGCATTGTGTTTAATCACTTGATTAAATCACTTCCACATGCTATTAATTTCTCAAATCTTTGTTATGACATCATTATCCAACCTTTTAAACCTTGGAAATTTGTTTGGGCCAAGAAAAATTAGATTTGGGCTTGATAGCATCTCAAACCCTAACCAAACCCCCTTTAAACCCCAAATTGAAGCCCACTTGGTTGAGGCCCACCAAGGCCCACGAATTTGGCCACCTTGGCAAGGCTTCTTGGAGAAGTTTCTTTACCCACATGGCAGACCATTCACTTCCCTTGACTGCACCCAATAGTGCCTTGATGAGATGGAGAAACCCACCCCATCAACCTCCATGCCTCACAGCTTCTGTAGACAGTCCTTTCCCCTCTCTATTCTCCACTTTATGTCACATATTTACCTCCAATCAATGGTCATTCAGGTCCATATCTTCCCCCTGCAGAATTCTTGAGTCGTGTAAGTCACACTTACTTCCCTTTCATCACTTCTTCACCCCGTGCTTAGAGAGAAACCCAAAAGAGCTCTCTTGGGCAGATTTCTGTGTGTTTTTACGTGGAGCTTTTGGACCCTTTGTAAGTATTTTCACGCGATTACTCCTTCATAAAAGTTATTCCTATTTGAGTATAGTTTCCGTAGGTATATTATTCGTATCATTCCATGTTCATTTGGTTGGTCAAATTAACCATGGAAAGGTCATTCTGGGCATAAATCTGGAGAGTATGTTATGTTTTGGAGTTTTTGACCAAACTAATGGACATATCTTGGTCCAAAAATTTTATGGAGTGTTCTTAGAATGTGTTTAATAATTTTCATTGAGGTTTTGTTGCATGACTAAAGCTTTTGATGATAGATTTTCTTAGATCTAGAAACTTGAAAATTAGAAATGGCAAAACAATTTTTATTTGGAGAAAGTTTGAATATTTCGTGAGTTGATCTTACTCTAAAGGCTTTGATATTTTTATATGATGATCCTTAGTCTCTTATTTTCATGTTAGAATGTTATTTTGAAGAGATTTATTATTAGTTTCAAAGATATGATTTTTCTATGCAAGATGATTCCGGTTAGGCCTAAGATTTGATGTGTTTGGATTAGATCTATGTTTTATTGATTTTTAGCCATGTGATTTTAATTTTTATGGTTGGATATTCTTTAAGACACATTCTTAAACCATGTGATGCTTTATTTCGAAGATCTCACCTTCTTAAGCCATTGATCAAGAGATTTATCAAAACTAGTTGAGGAAAAAGTTTCTGTTTTTGGACTAAGTGTAAAACCAAAAACTCCAAGTGTTATTTTGTGATTTTGGTGACTTTAGTTTGATGATTTAAAGCATGGTTGATCTTAGGATGATGTTATGAATATGTTAGAAGTAAGATTTGATTTTTGGAATTCTTGGAGATGTTTTGATTTAGGGTCAAACCTTGTGATTAAGTGTTTGGATCTTTTTACAAAACGTTTGGTGTTGATTATTAGCTTTTTCTAAATGGATGTTTTAAATATGATTGTAAACTTAGAATAGGAAGATCTTTGCTACAAAATTTTGGTTTAAGCATGAGTTTTGAAGTTGGAAGGAATTGCAACAAAAATCAAGAGAAATAACCTATGGATGTTTTGGCATAGTGTGTTTTCCATAGTTGTGATTTGTTTTAAATCTTTCTGAGTTAATATTTGAGTTTAGGACAAAATTTACATGAGGAATGTAAATTTTGGAAATTTTTGGAGTTAGGATGTGAAATCTTAAGTTAGGGGTAAAATGGTCATTTTCTCACATGTAGAGGGTAAAATGATAATTTTACTCTAAGTTAGCTTGTTTTCATGTTTCTAATTGTTAGTAATTAAATTTCTAACTTTTAGAATACCCTCTTACAGTTCCTCGTGTTTCGCGCTTTATTCTCGTAGAACGCGACGATCGAGGTAAGTTAGCTTCTAACTTACTATCAGTTTACTGTATATGTATGATAAGTAAGGGAAATACAATTTATGTATGTATGTTATCATATATGCCATGTCATTCCATGTTTATCTGTTACATATGATTTATTCTTTCATGAATATTTATCTGTTGCACAATCTATTCTGTCATGTAATGTTGTATGTTATAAATATGCCAAGTTAAGTATGCCATATGTTACATGTATGTCATATCATATAATATTCATTGTTGCAAGTATGTCACGTCAAGTATGACATCTGTTACATGTTCAGTCATGTTACGAAATGTTTCCATCTCAAGTAAGTCATGTCTTTCAAGTTACGTTTAAGTCAGTTATGTCTAGCATACTCATGATGTAATCATTATGATTGTATCATTTTGATTGTCAGAGTGCCGTTCAAGTTTAGTTATGCAGATACTCCTAGCGTAATCATTATGATTGTTAGGGTATCTTATTTAAAATACTCATGATGGAATCATTCTGATTGTCAGAGTATTACTAGGTACACCTGGTGTAATCATTCTGATTGCTAGGGTACATGTTTTAAGATACTTGTGATGGAATCATTCTGATTGTCAGAGTATTACTGGGTACTCCTGGTGTAATCATTCAGATTGCTAGGGTACGTGTTTTAAGATACTCGTGATGGAATCATTTTGATTGTCAGAGTATTACTAGGTGCTCCTGGTGTAATCATTCTAATTGCTAGGGTACGTGTTTTAAGATACTCGTGATGGAATCATTCTGATTGTCAGAGTATTACTAGGTACTCTTAGTGTAATCATTTTGATTGCTAGGGTACGTGTTTTAAAATACTCATGATGGAATCATTCTGATTGTCTAAGTATCTCTAATGGAATATGTTGGGCGAAATCATTCTGATTGTTCGCTATTCCTGACAAAACGACTAGTGGAATCATTTTTTATTGTCATAATTCAAGTCCAAGTTCATGTTAAGTAAAGAAGCAAGATTCTAAGTTTATGTTAAGCCAAGTTTCAGATCAAGTGCATGTTAAGTCAAGTTTAAGATCAAGTTCATGTTATGATATATTATGCTCACGTACATGTTATGTTCATGTTCACGTTAAGTTTCAACTTCATGTTCATATCATGTTATGTTCACGTTTAAGATATGTTCAAATTCACGTTCATGTTATGTTATGTTCATGTTCACGTTATGTTTCAAGTTCACGATTCTGTCATGTTATGTTCACGTACATGTTATTTTCAAGTTCACGTTCATGTTATGTTATGTTCACGTTCACATTATGTATTAAGTTCACGTTTATGTCATGTTATGCTCAGGTTTATGTTAAGTTCAAGTTCATATTTATGTTATGCATGTTCACGTTCATGCTATGTTTCAAGTCCATGTTATGTTTCAAATTCACGTTCATGTTATGTTGCTAGTCCATGTTATGTTTTAAGCTCAAGTTCTTGTCATGTTAAGTCAAGTTCAGTTCACGTTTAAGTTCAGGTTATGTCAGTTATGTCAAGCTATATGTCAAGTTATGCTATGCTTATTTACGACTTTAATTATGCATTCATGTTTTTACTACCATGCATTCATAGTTAACCTGTGTGAGAGTTTCTTGTTAACTTACTGAGATTTGTAATCAAATCTCATCGTGGTAGTCCCAACTTCCATTCCCCCCGAATGGTAGACGATGTGTCAGGATCAGAGCAGGGAGCGGACATTGGTAGATTGAAGGAGGTTGACTAGACGTCGTAGACATAACTCTGAACTTAAAGCTTCCATAATTAGTTTTTGGACAGTATTATGGCCTTGTTAGTCGAGTTACACGAGTTACTCGACAAACTCCCTCAATAGTGTATTTTGGTAATGTAAATATGGAGTTTGGTCTCCCACATTTTTGAGGTTATAGTCTTCTAAGACTCATATTAAAATCGTGGATATTTATTTTGTTAAGTATGTTTGAATTACGATTTAACTATTTGGGATATTATAAGTTTGGTGCATAGTATTGCTCAAGAAAAAAAAAATTATCCGCTGCGAATATTGCATAATACTAGATACATGTTAAGAACATTGCATCTTATATGTCATGAATGGGGGAAGGTAACCATGTGTTGCATGTCCCGACACTTCAGATGTCCATTCAATCCCAAACGGAATTTGAGGGCGTCACAAAAAAACTGCTTAAGAGTATCCTAATGTAAATAGAAACTCAATTCAAGAATACACATTAATTCCTATTATTTCTATTCACATTTTAGCATTTTAATCCAATAATAGGGTATTTAGAGTACACTTTCGCACTCATCAATACTCCCAAGTAAGCTTGACTATATCCTACATCATCAAATAAATATATCATCACCAAAGGCTTGTTATGTCTATATCTTTAAGTAATGCCCTACAGCTCACATAATCTATAACCTCAAGTTCTAATAGAGATCATTCTCCAAATTGCGCACATGCTATAACCTTATATGTAATCATTATTGATGGTTTGCAAAGTTGATACCTTTAAACCTCACAAAGATAACTCACCTCTTCAAGTCTCCAAATTCATAACTTAGATTTGATCAAACTTACGTCCTCATGCCAGCAGATTCCATAGCTTTAGATTTAGTGAGACTTCTGAAATAGGTCTGCCGAACCTAAACCTCAAATCTTAATAGAGATCATACCTTAAAGTTTGAGAGTCTAAAAACCTTAAACTTCAAGGGGTGATTCGGGATTGTTATCACCCTCATTTGTAACTTCTGCATCTATTTCATGATTATGGACAACTAAACCATGTTGTCCTCATTCTATAATGGATATTCTCATGCTTTCTAGCTTTTAAGACTTCAAGTTCCATCAAGCTTTGATATCTCATGTGTAAGCCTACACTTCATAATTCAAGCCTACAACTTCTAATAATTGAAACCCATATTTTGGTACAATTTCCTAGTGAAATGTGGGTTTTTCCAGGGGCATAATTGCTCAGATACCACCTCTGTGATGCCCCTAGTCCTCACTTTGGATTAGACAGTGATTGAAGTATCGGGATATGCATTACAAGGCTATGACAGTTAAGATGTATGCTCCTAGAATGTTTCTGACAGTATGCAATAAATCGTAGTAGAATAGGTCATCTCATAAAATGTTGTGCCAGAATAAAACTAATATCTCAACTTAATTCATAGCTTTTAAATCATACTTCTCAATGATGGAGTCTCAAACTCCTTGTTACATATTAACGTAACAAGTCTTGTCTAAAAATGCCTTAACAAAGAAAATCATTAAGGCATCCTTCTAATCGTAGCTATCTTCAAGTAGGTCATGACTAAATCCGTTCATTCTCTAAGTTGAGCACATCTGTAGCCTTGATCATCATCTTGACTCGCTACTCTTGGTCCTGTCACAACTTCTACCATTCTGGGTGGGAAATGGTAATGGAAACTACTACAATGAGATTTCAAGAAATCTCAGCAACTAATCACACAACATACAATGATTATCATAAGCATTCAAGTGGCAAACCGTGGAATGCATGCGTGCACATGTACTTGATACATGATGTGACTGAAGACTTAACTTATGCACTTGAACTTTTTTGAAAAGACATGTAACAAAATTCTTTGAATTTCATAAAAATATACTTTTGTCGTCATTCAGATCTTGTTTAACCACGTGATCCCAAACATATCATATCATAGCACATGATTCTATCATGTGATCTATATCATATCATGTAGACGCATTGCTTTGTTCTCATAACACAAAATTTCTATGATTTCTATTCACATTTTAGCATTTTAATCCAATAATAGGGTATTTAGAATGCACTTTCGCACACTCATCACACCTCCCAACTTACTCATTGCTAGTCCCTAGCAATTTTCATGTCAAAACAATGAAAGAGACCAAAGAAAATCACACATAAAGGCCATCAAGTCACAGTTTCTAGATTCACATATCAAAACAATTTAAGGAATCTAATAACCCATCAAGATCAATCCACCTATAGCAATCCACAGATTGTGTGTGTTCTCAAGCCATAACCATCTTACACCTAACCTTGACACATGCAACATCAAGAATGTCTCAAGCAAAAGGTTCAATTCCATAACTCACGGGTATAATAGTGTTTCATGTAAGGACTCTCTCTATGGAGTTGATAATGAGTGTACACACTCTCATAGGAAACTAGGCAATTATATACAAGCAACAATCAAACGTTGATCTTATGATAGGAACACTAACAAATGAGACTTCCACCACCCTTTCCAAAAGCTTACTTAGGATCAGAACGATCAACACAAAGGGTTGTAATGTGACTTGGGTTCGGGGCTAAATGAAAAAAAAGAATGAAAAGGATTTGAAAGACTTCCAAGTACATACAAAGGGAATTTTATTAAATATCTCAATAGACCACACTTCTCACTTGATGTACTCTCCACTTGTCAAATCATCAAATAATAATGTTTTTCCTTCTTCTTCCTCTTCTCTTTTTTTTTTTTACAATTTGATGGACAAACACATGCCACTTTGGTATTCTTTCCATTTCTACCAACCTCAACTCTACTAACTACAATTTCCTACATAAATATGTGGGCATATGGTAAAAGGGATTAGGTCTTCGACCTCCCTTGAAACTGTTGTATGCATAAACTTCAAGGCAACTTTGAGGCCGGTAAGTGGATAAAGAATTCCATGGAAAAAACTTGTGATTGGTTGGAGAGTATCCAATAACTCTAAGTGGGGAAGCATTTGGAGTCGCAAATTGCGAGTAGAGCCCTAGTGACCTTGTAGTTTTACAAAACAATGACTTCCATTAATTTTGTCCAAAGCTAATCATTCAAGTGCATATTTTAGAAAATGGGTATGGAGATAGAAACATCCACAAATGACAATATAGGCAATTGAAATAAACTAATCGATAATAAAATTAACTCAACCAAGTGCAACAGAAGTGCTAGTAGTCCCACATACATGTTTTTGTGTAGTTTTAAAATTGAATACTGCTACATTTACAAAGAAATTACACAAAATAATCATACAAACTGACGTAAATTTATATGATCTATTAAATCTACTATACAATAAATGTAACTTTACAATCTAATGAATTACATCAAACCACATCAATTTGTGGGACTGATTTTGTATAATCCATTTGTGACTAGAGTATTTTTCTTTAAGATTTACAATTAGTGAAGGTAATCTAGTTGTGTGCTTTTAGTAATTAACTTTTAGACCTAAATTACCCATTCTTGCATATCTAGCCCTATGTTTCAAAGATTTACATTTTGAACCCTTCATTCACGATATTTTCACTTTGAACCCTACAATTTACTAGATTTATGTTTTTGACCTAAAAAAGGTTTAAATCTCCATTTTAAGCCACGTTTCTTTCATCCCTTCTCAACCTCACACACACATTGTGGTTTAAATTACCATTCCCTAGGTGTCTAACCTACCATGCCGAAACCCTAAATGCTAACCCTCTCTTTTCTTTTTATCCCTTTCTTTAAACCTTTTGATTGACATCTAATTAACATGTATTTTACATTCTTTTATTGGTACCCTAAGGTCCATTCAACCCTAAACGTAGCCAAAGCACTTATAAGTTACAAGTTCTCACCTTTCCTTTATTTTATTTTCTTCGATTGCAATATTCATCATTTACATGTTTGAAGCATAGGTCCTAATCTCTTCCATTCTTCCATGGCATTTTTTTCTTCCTTTTATACTCAAACTTTCTACTTCCACTACAAGGTTCTAAAATTATATTCCTCAAGTTCTCATTTTTATGCCTACAGGCTTTAAATCTTTTGCCTAGGCTGAAACCCTATCTTCTAGTAAATCTTATATTTCACTTATTTTTACTTCTACTTACACAAGTCATGTACTTAAAACTCAAAGATCTTTGGTTTCAGAGGTACTTTAACATGTATGCAAGCAAGATTTTGCTATCCTTGTGTAGCTATCGAACCTAAGTTATGCATATTCACATTTGTGTTTTCATTCAATCACACTTAGATGTCACGAGGTTTGATTAAATGACCATTTAACATTAATAGAACTTCAAGATCATATAAGCTAAGGCATGACTGAAACATGTAGAAGACACAAGCCCAAGATGAATCATTTCCATCCAATCCCTTATCCTTGATCCATTTTTAAATGTTAAACTCCTTCACATTTGAACACCTTCGTTCCATGGCTGAAACTATCTTAGCCTCTGTTTAGAACTTAGACTCAACTGAGATCAACTCAATTCAATCTAATTTTAAATTGAGACTAACATTCAAACACTCAATTTTTAAATTACTAAACTCCTCTCAATTTAAAACATTTTTACACGGGAGACCCATAACTTTTTTTAACTCAACACTTTTTTATACGTGGGAACCACAACCTATTTCAACTTTCCGTAAATACATCTAAACTCATCTTAACATCCAAACACATCTAAACTCATCTTAAGTGGACCTCACAAAACTCATTCCACCGTTTCAACTCACTACTATTCCTAAAAAATTTAACACATCTCAACTCAATTCAACATCCAAACGAGACTTAAACTTAATACCATGAAAACGAAAGAAATAAAAATGGAGGAATAGAGTGGCTAGGCCAAAAACTCACATTGCTCGGCTCCTCCGAGACTTGACGTAGTGCCTTGAGTTACAAGTGGAGTAGTGTTTAGTTTGTGAGAAAATTGAAGAAAAAAGAAGGAAAAGTGGGAAAGGTGGTTTGGCCAAAAATAGCTCGAATGGAAGAAGAGAGGGCGAGCGCTATAGCACCTAGGTGAACTCCGGTGATGTTTATAGTTGAGTACCGAGTGCCGTCGAGGAAGCCACACTAGATACCACATGGTAGCTCCCAAATTTCCATTTTTAAATTATTATTTTGAGACTTAAATTTTCTGTCATAACTAAGCTTTCCAATTCCTCTATATATATATATATATATATATATATATCTTTTTTTTGTGATTTTTGTTTTTGGTGTGTTTGGGGGGGCGGGGGGCGGTGGTTGGGTTGGAGAATATAATGGTACGTGTACCGCTTATAGTGATACCAGACTGATCAATGAATCATTCTACACCTAGCTAGATCCAACAAGCAAAGACTCGAGACTTGAATGGTAAATTGACGGAAAAATAGAAAAAAGAAACACAGAAGCCTAGTAGTACTGCTGCTAAACATGCTATTTTCATGAATTTTCCTTTGGAGTAAGAAAGGAAAAATGGATGCATTTCCTAACAACTCTAAACCTGACTGGCCTAAGAGGCAGTCACGTTTCCACTGGTTCTAGCCTATCACATTACAAGTAAAATCATAGGGAGGTTTAAACACAAGAAAAGGAAAACCGACTATAATGGCGCACTAGAGAAAGGAGTTTATAGAATTGTGGTACGATTTAGAAAAATCCTTTTCAAACTCAGGTATGATTTAGAAACGTCCTTTCCGAATTCGAGCCCAGGTTATAGCCGCAACTGCAGCACCCCCCAAGTGTGCTGATCCTGATATATGGCTGTCTCCCTGCAACAGTACAACAAAAGGAATAAGATAAACCCATATCTTCAATTATTCATTGGTCAGGTCCTACAACAGGGGCTCTTAAAGATTGATCAATTGAGATATAAATCAATAGCACCTGGTGCTTATCAGGACAATTTGGCCGAGGTTATCAACTTATCATGTAGTTCCATTAATGGGCAGGGATGTCTTAATTAGAGAATTAAGAAAGGGCATTGAAAATTCACAATAGATAAGGTCAGTTAGCGGTCAGACAAGAATATGGAAGACGAGATGATTCAATGGGAAAATTCATATTTGACATCCCTTGCATATATTGAATCTCACAGCCAACAGAGGGCAAAAAAAAAAAAAAAAGGAATAGCAACTGTGAAGATCAAGCAGTGCAAAAGATAACTGGAGTCACTTTGTTATGTTGTACTCCCATATAATCGTGACACTACCCTTAACCTGCTTCATCAATCCATAGAAAATTCTAAAGCTTGAGTTGTGTTAAGGAAATTGGTTGGTCATAGAAGAAATCGAGCATACCTCTATTATCCTCAAGACATCTTTTCCTATCAGGAAGATCCCCTGCAATGACAATTAACAAAAGGTGTATTATGCGGATTTTAAGTATTTGTCTCGCATAATCAAATCGATAGAGGCTAAAGGTGAGCTTACCAGTAAGATGGCAGGGACTGGGATAATAAATTCAAAATAGAGGGTAGATTTTGGAAAGAGGAATATATCAAGCAGCATGATAGCATTCACAGCCCCACTTGCCCCCTATACAACACAAATAAACTCAATAGTCAAACAAGTTTCATGTTTCAGCAAATGCTCCACGTGAAATTCAGTAACTGTCCTGCAATCCTCCACCATTTTTCTAGAAAATCAGAGCTTTGAAACAAATTTTCTCAAGGAAACAAATGCAAACCACGATATAATGAAGAGTAGGTATAAGCCTATACAAAGCAATTATTTTTCATGACTTCTACGCATTGGTTTATATCTCAAAAACAACTCATATAGTTTAAGTAACAAAGAAATGATTTGCTTTTGCCTTAACGTAAATAAGGGATTAGATTTCTTGCCCTTACATATCTATTGGGAAAAACTGTTCTGTATCAGACAAATAACAAGGGACTGTATAAACACAATGGACGTAAGATCAATCTGGTGTGATGTGCACTAGAGTTAATGAAACAAAACAATGGATAAACTCAAATGTCTTTTTTTTTTTATCAAAAAAAAAAAAAGAGTAAATCCAAGTTTTAAGGAAAATTTTCAAACTTTCACTTCAACTGGCACTGTCTTGTAAAACAAAGTGAACCAAGTTTTGGTTTAAGATATCAGTAGACATCATTTCCAACAAGATTCGTTTTTATTCATGTATAATTGACAAATCATGAGAAGGCATACGCATATATTTAGTTGCCTTTCTTGATTAGAAGATATGAGGCTCTCACTATGGAAAAGGTTGCAAAAAGCATACCAATCCTGGTGTCTTCGATGGGTCCATATTCCACAGATGTTGGCCCTGCAGCAGAAAGACAGCAAGATATAGTTAAAATAGTCACGTTTACAATAATATAGTGCGTGATATATCTTTCCAATTTATTAGGAAGGGCTGGGAGGATTTCTTTTGTAATTTCAGATTTATGGAGGGTCGAGGCACTAGGGTCAGATTTTGGTTTGATGTCTGGTGCGGTGAGGTTGCTCTTAAGGAGGCTTTTCCTTCTCTTTTCAGAATAGCATTATATAAGGAAGCTTCAGTTGCTTATCATATGGACACTTCAAATGGCTTGCTGCAGTGGAATGTGCCGTTTATAAGAGCAGTCCAAGATTGGGAAGTGGGAGATATTTCTGACTTATACAGCACCCTGTACACATTGATTTTGGAGCATGGTGTAGAGGACAAACTGTTGTGGATTCATCCTGGGAACAAGAACTTCTCAATCTTCTACTGTTTTCCCTTGAAAGCATATTTGGTAAAGCAAAGTGCCTCTAAAAGTTGCTTTTTTAGGTTCGTTGGCCTCTCATGGAAAAATTCTGACCATAGACAAGCTGAGGAAGCGCGGTATTTTTATGATGGATTGGTGCTTTATGTGCAAAAGAAATGGAGAATCAACAAACCATCTTTTTCTCCATTGTGATGTGGCGAAGGCTCTTTGGGATGATATATTTGTAAGGCTGGACATTGCGTGGGTGAAGCCTAAGAGGGTGGTGGATCTCTTGGCTTGTTGAGTGGACTACGGGGAAATCGTCAAGTAGCGGAGGTTTGGAAGATGGTGACTGTATGTCTTATGTGGTGTATATGGAACGAGAGGAATAGACGATGCTTTGAAAATAGAGAACATTCTTCAGGGCGTATTAGAGCTTTCTTTTATCAATCTTTGTTACTTTGGGCTAAAACCATTGTATTAGAGTGGCTGATTTTAATGACTTGTATGCTTCTTTCTTTGCCGGTAGGCTGTAATTAGGTATATTTCTCTTGTATACTACCTATGTACTTGGGCTTTGCCTAATTATGAGGATTAATAAATTTTTCTTACTTCTCAAAAAAACATAAGTGAAACATTTTCTTTAAAGACTGAAGTTTCAATAGGCTTGGTAGTGTGACCAGGTAATATAATCAATTAACATCCATAGAACCAATTTATTTTCTCCTTTCTTCTTTCTGATAAGAACCAGAAATTAGTTAGGCACTGCAAAACAGCATAATGCGTGAGAGACACACCAGAAAAGATTCCATTGGACTAATTATTTGCAAAATTTATTTCTAAAGGTCCTTGTAAAAAAATATTTATCAAGGCAAAATATATTAGCATCAATGCAAAAGATTCATCAAATAAAGTTTGATTAATAGTGCTCAAAGAGAAGTATGTTGATTCGTACTTTTTATTGCAGCTCATACTAGTTAAGTCACTCTCCCCAGGCATTTGTACCTTTGATGATGAGGCAATAAAGGCTTTGTGCACCAAGAAAAATATTGAACCACCAAGAGCCCCGGCAAGATACAACTTAAGCAAAAATTCAGGTCCAAAAGCTCTTCCAATCTGCCAATGTGAGAAATTAGTAGAACAGCCATAAATGAACGAAAAACTCAAAATTAATTGACAGAAAGATGACATTGAAATTTTTACAAACTCCAAATTTTACAAGCAAAACAAACAGGAAAGAGAACTAATTCATTTCTTAATATTAAAATGGTGTCTTTATCCCTCAGCCAATCCTGACCAAAAAGAGTGCACACTGGAAAGTTAAATAAAACCTACAAAATTAGATAATCCAAGTTAACTAAATCAGTCAATTGGGTTCTACATGGAAACTCAATAGAAAATATTGGTAGCACATATCATTTATAGAAATTTTAGAACCCCATCTCAACTAATAGAAACACAGCCGACTCTATTTCCATCAGATGACCAAATGTCAACATCTTTTTTCGTGGTTTTAAAATCTTAACCATAGAGGGTTCGTATTTAGTTTTTATGTATCCTCCTTCTATGAGGCTTAAAGGCTCTTACATCCTATGTGAAATGTGTTCTCTGTTCTTTGATAAAACTCCCTTTGTTCATCAGAAAACAAAATCTAAGCTTCACTCTCACCCTCCTAATAGTAAGGCTAGAGCTAGGATGATATGCTTAACAAATGTAACAGCTTGACAAGGTGTGTAGACTGTAGTAATCTGGTACACTTACACAACATAAAAAGAAATAAGAAATACAGAGACACAATTATCAATACCTTCATCACAGAAAAATACAATTTCTAGTAATTCCTATACATCCCCAAACTAGAAGCCGTTAAAAAATCTGAAAAATCTGAATTTTGCATTCATATTAAAAATTATTTATTATTTATTTACTTCAAAAAATTGTACATTTGTTTCAATTATATTAAAAAAATGGATTAAAATGTGATGTTTGCAAATTGTCGGACACAAATATAAAACAACAGACACAGAAGCAAAGAACCCTTACATTCATTCCAAAGAAGTATAATCCGATCATGTTGGAAACAATATGCCCGACATCAATATGACTGAATGCAGAAGTTATCAACACATGCAGTCGTCCACTTGCAATATTATCCAGTGAGATCTGTTCAGAGAACATCAATAAGTCATGAGTTTAGGAAGATATCATATTAAATTGAATCCAATTGTTAGATTGGAAGATGGCCATTGTCAACAGGTCTATCCTTTGTTCCAAAATCTTTTGTGATTATAAGTTAACTTTATTTATCCCTTTTAAAGAAAAAGCCATTTTTCCCTCACAGAAGCACATGCTTGTTGTATTATTTAAAGTTTTCTTAACACTGCTTGAGCTGTATCCTAAGACTTAGCTTGCTTCTGACACAAACCAATCTAGAAACAGAGTGTCCAATCAAGTAGAAGTATGGAAAACATAATCTAAATTATGGCATGTTTGTTAGAGGGAAATAAATTCCAGACTCGGTGCTTATTGCAAATGAATGCCTGAATAGAAGACTTAAGTCTAGAGATATAGGATTGCTTTGTAAGCTTGATACGCAAAAGGCATATGACGATGTTAACTGGGACTTTCTATATTAATTCCTGGGAGGTGTGGTTTTGGGGAGAAGTGGCGTTCTTGGACAATGCAGTATATCTCCCAGTTCAATTCTCTGTGTTGCAGAATGGTACTCCTGATGGTTTCTTCAGTGGTTCTTGTGACTTAGACAAGGTGAACCACTGTCTCCTTTACTTTTTTGTAATTTTCATGGAAGCTTTTAGTAGTGTAATACCCCATATAATAAGGATAATGGTAGGTGGTATATGGGATCCCACGTTACTTGGGAATGAGAAGTTCTTGCTCTTTATAATGTCCCAATGGGGTTCCAATTGTATCATTGACTAGTCCTTTTGGAGTATAAGCTATGTGATTTGGGTCTTCCATTTGGGTGTTACAAATGGTATCAGAGCCTATTCCAAACAGAAATGTGAGACTTGAGCCGTGCCATCTACAATGGACAGGCCTGACGAGGACGTCAGGAGTTTAACGGGGATAGATTGTGATACCCCATATGATAAGAATAATGGTAGGTGGTATATAGGATCCCACAATGCTTGGGAATGAGAAGTTCTTGCTCTTTATAATGTCCCAATGGGGCTCCAATTGTATCATTGACTAGTCCTTTTAGAGTATACGCTATGTGATTTGGGCCTTCCATTGGGATGTTACAAGTAGAATCTTGTCAGTTCTGGTGGAGGGTGGTTTCCTATCTAGATTTTCAGTAGGAGATCTCAGCATTTATCATTTGTTGCTTGCAGATGACACTTTAATATTCTGTGGGCATTAACTCTCCAAGGGCTATTCTCTTATGCTAAACTGTTTCTGGCATAAAAGTGAACTTAGCCTAGTCAAAATTAGTTCCAATGGGAAATGTTCCTTTCATAGGGGGTTTGGCTAGCATATTGGGTTGCAAGGTATCAACTCTGCCTAATGAATTAAGTTGCTCTTCCTTCAGGAGCCTCCTTTGAGGCTAAGTTCATTTGCGAAGGTCTGATTGAAAAGATGGAGCACAGGTTGACTAGTTGGAAGAGGAAGTTATTTTAGGGCCACCAACCACCTTAATTAAGAACATTCTTTTCCATTTACCTACATATTTCTTATCATCACTCCCTTTTCCCTCTAGTGTAGCTAATTGCATGGAGAAGCTCAACGTGATTTCTCATGGGGAGGAATTGGGATTAGTTCGAGTTTAACCTTATTAGTTGGGATAAGGTATGCTCTCTGATTCCAGGAGAATATTGGGAGTTCAAAACTTAGATTCAATCAAGACATAATAGGAAAGTCGTCGTGGTGTTACCAATAGGAGAGGGATGCTTTGTGGAAGGAGGTAATTGACTTAGTGTTTTTTTTTTGTTGGGGGGAGTGCACAAAAGAGGTAAATGGAGCTATAGCGTGGGTCTGGAAATATAATCAGAAAATGATGGGTCTTCACTAAACACCCTAAAGTGGAGATGGGTGACGGTTCCAGGATCAAGCTCTGGCATGATTTATGGCTAATTTCTTGCGAGAAGGCTTCAGTGGCTGATTCATTTGAAGTTTTTCTATGGCTCTCTTCAGTGGGATGTAAGTTTGTTCAAAGCAGATTTCAATTTGGGAGATAGGGGCCCTTCACTGATTTCTTCACCTTATGATCCTCTATTGATCTTGGAGCTGGAAGCACAGATAAAACAAAATGCTTTGGAGCTCTTCCAAGAAAGGGAAATTCACTTAAGCTCATTTTACAAGGTCCTCACTTCTCAAGTGAATTCTCCCTTTCCTTGGAAAAGTATCTGGAGTAAGGTGTCAATAAAAGCCATTGTTTGCTGGGACAGCTTCCTTAGTGAAGATTTTAACCATTGACAACCTAAGGAAGTGCCGTATCATTGTAATGGATTGATGCTGCGTGGGCAAGAAGAGTGGGAAATCAGTTGACCACTTGCTACTCCACTATGAGGATGATGGGTAATGCCCAAGAGGGTGGTAGACCTTTTCTTGAGTTGGAGAGGGTTATAGGGTAATCCATAAAATGCACTCGTGTGGAAGATGAATCCCATCTGTCTTTTGCTGTGCATTTGAAAGAAAAAGAATGGTCGGAATTTTGAAGATTGAGAAAGGAGAATGGAAGAACTTAGATGCCTCTTTTTCAACATTTTGTTCCTTTGGGTGCTGGCTATAGATTTCAATACACTAAGCTTTCATGACTTCCTTGTTTCTACTTATACTTCTTAACTAGGTGTGGTTCTTATATTCATCCCATGTACTTGGGCTATGCCAATTCTTTATTATCAATAAAATTTTTGTTTAACTATCAAAAAAAGGATTAAGCAGCATGTAGTTTAAAAATGACTCACCATAAAGTTTTTCCTCATAAATTGAGGATCTGCGACACGCCATAACATAAAAACAGCTACATTAGCCATAATCAAGCCATAAACCACACCATCAACAGTGAATCCTTGAAACCATGATCTCCTGACAACAGGAGGAGAGAACTTGTTGACGTAGAAGAACTTAACAACAGTTTTAAATTGCAAATTATATAAGAGCAGAAGTGTCCCATTCTAACAATGGATTACAATAGTGAAACCCATCCATTTTTTATGAAGTCAACACACAAACTGGTAATCTATAAATAAAAATGGATTTTCCTGATTTAAAGTAGAAATAACTTGTAAAATTATTACAAGTGATACTAGAGATCCTATTATTTTTTTACAGTAAGTCAAATTCTATTTATAAACAAGAAGGGTATTAAGATCAGAAAAATAGCACGACCCTTATATTAAAAAATAGCACGATAGATTTACATTTTCAAACTAAATTACCGAAAATAAAATTTAAATGTTAAATTCAAAATATTAAGATAAAAAACTGAAGAGAAATGAGGTTCAGAAGATACTTTTGGTACAAACAGAAAGAGCGATGAAGTGTTTAACATTAATGGAAATTGTGCATTTACACCCCTATCTGACACGTACAGTCCTTCTCCGACATTGGTGTACAGCCTTTACTCTTACAAATTAAATCAACCAAAAACCCAGAAGCAAAAATAAGGGCTCTTTATATGCTTCTCAGGAATATTACACAATTTTTTTCGAGCTAAAAAGTTCGCGCTAAATTTGAGAAATCTAAAAAGTCTCAATTTCCCGTTCGAATAATGACTACATTGTGTGCTTTTTCCCGGACAGATGAACATTATAGATAATGCTTGGATGCAGAGAGAACAAAATAAGATTCCACAAAAGAAATTCCAAATGTTCTTCCTTTTTCTTATAATGTCTAAGCAAACAGACTCTTAAGCACAAAGCAAACACATTACCAGCCATGCCTACGAGAATCAAAACTCGGGTTGAACCGAAAGCTCTGCCTATGAAATTGAGTTCCAGCAAACCGAACTCTACAATCTGCAACACTCTTGCTTGAGGCCCTCAAGAGATTATTTGTGGAGTCCAACAAGAACTGCTTCGCAATCGCCGGCTTTGAGAGAAACCCATAAATAGATTTCCCTGAAAAAATATGCCGCGAATGAGACTGGTGGTGAAATGGGTGAAAAGAGCAGAGAAGTTGGTTTTGAGCTGGGTTATTCGGTTTGATAGCAGAATAGAAGGGTATGAAACGGCGAGTATGGAGAAGTGAAGAGGAAGTAGAGGTGTTAGAGAGTTTCTGGGGAAGGTTTGAGGCAACCTGGAGAGAGAGGAACCTCTGCATTTTTGGTCAGAGAGAACCACTTTGCCGTGGGCGCTTTGGGAGCCCTCCTTTCAGAACTTATATCTAATGGAACGCTGGGACTCCGAGTCTCCGATCGGAATTAAAGAACGGAACTTGAGGACATGGGAGATTAGGAAGCAATGATTATTTCGAAAGTTTAAATCGGAAGATCGATCCGAACCGAATTGGTTAGTCCGGTTTTGGATCGATTCGGTCTGAGATTGGTTCTATAATTTTACAAATCAAATAGAATCAGCCCAGTTCCGATTCCAGAATTTCTGGAAACCGAAGTCAGACCAAACCATTTCAATGTTTGTGTATATATATATAATTTTTAATATTATATAAAATATTTTTTATATATAATTTTTATATATAATATATATATAAATTATATATGAAATAATTTTATAATAAAATTATAATATTAAATATGAACATTTGTTCGATTATATGGTATTAATATAAAATATATATATTAATTATATTTCACTTTAATTAATTGGTATACATTAGTATAATAATATATATTAAAACTAATACTATATTAAATCATTATAACTTATTAATATTTAATCATTTTTATATAGTAATATTAATACGAGTATATATTAATATTAATACTATATTAGTACCTAGTGATTTAACGAATTGACATTTGAATAAAATTAAAAAATCAAACCAAATCAGATCAGAACTAGTAAAATTGGAAGTACCGATTTATGAAGATAACGATGCAGAATCGGTTATTGAAAATATAAAACTAGTGTAACCGGTCTGATTCTAAAAATTGTACAAAATTGAACCAGACTAGACTGGTTACACTCTTAATTCTTCTCAGATGATATGATGATGAAAGAAATCAATGTATGTCTAACTCTCAAAGTTTTTTTTTTCTTTTCTTTTATTTTCTTAAGTAAAGGGAAGTTGGTAGCAATCATCATTAAACATGATCATAGGAATCCTTTGTTATTGTGGAATGTCTAGTTTGTATCATAATTACTATTTTAAGGATGAGCCTATCATCACAATACCCTCCAGTAATGTTTACTGAATTTGGAACTTGGTATCCGAATATGACCCGGGGATTGAATCTGAATTTTTTAAATTCGAGTTTTGTGATAGACCCGGTTCTTTTCTTTTCTTTTCTTTTCTTTTTTGTTTTTAAAAAAACTTAAAAAAATAACATCTGCAGGTCCGAAGGAGTGATGGGAAGGGAAGCTGTTTGGTTCAGGTATATATTGAATGGAAAATTTCAACCGAACAGAAAATGCAAGTACTTAACTGGGAAAAAATGCTACAAGGTGGCGTCTTGGTGGAACATCGGGACCATTTTGTCCTATATGTCATGCAGTGGCAGGTCAATTTATTTCATAATAGGGTAATCGAGGTCAGTGTTTTTACTTTTTGTGGTTTCGATTTTGTCAGGACCTGATTCTTTCGGGCAAAGCTAGCAGCTCGCTTTCGTGTAACTTCGTAGCTCTTGCAACTTACAGTTTACGAGAGAAAATTTCTTGTGAAGTTTTACGGCTGGGATTTGTTTGGATTAAATTGAATTAAAATTACAGTTAAAAATTAAATAAAATATTATTAAAATATTATTATTATTTTAAAATTTAAATTATTTATTATATCTTATTTTAAAATTTGAAAAAATTATAATGATTAGATAAGATAAATTAAGATGGGTTTAGAATCCAAATTAGCTCCAAGAGTTTGATGTCACAGAAATGTATGTTTAACAAAAATTAATAAATGAAACCGGTGATGCATAAAAAAAATAAAAGTAAAAATCTGGGCATCGAATTTTAGATCCGAATTCTAGATTTAAAACCTGGATAGCATATATCCAGATTTTTATGTGGGTACTGGTCTGGATTTGTTCTGAGTGGATCGGGTTGGGTTTTTTCTTGGCCTGGATGAACAAGCTTAGCACTCACAAAGTATTCAGCTTGTCTAAAACTCATTTCATGACTCAAATGTCAGGCTTTACTATTACAAGTGATTTTAACTTATGTCCTGACTCAAATTCTTGATTTTGAAGTTATGAAATCCAACTCGTACCAACTAGGCTACCACCTTGGTGGTCTCTCTAATTCAATATTAGTAAAGATGGAATAAGGTCAATTATTGAGTTTAAATTAGGTTAAATCGATTATATTGAATAAGTCCCCAGACTATTATAGGTCAAAATTGATTAGGAATTTTTTAATTAGTCCATAAGCCAATAATTCATTTTAAAGCCTGTCAAAGTTTAGTAGATAATTTTGAATAATATTAATAAGCTAATACTTTATGAGAAGCCTAATTAAAATTTATTAGATAATATTAAATAAGCTAAGGCCCTAAAAATTATGACTTAGTTAAATGTCGCCAACCATAATGAAGTTATAATTTTTCCTATTGAAAGACCCATTTGTCTAAGCGATATAAGTGTTACCTTGACATGGTGGAAATTATTAGTTTGAGCCTGATTATTCTTAGATCTAACATAAGTTTTTCTTTTCTATTATGACTTCTTGTCAAAGTTTTAAATTTCACACCATACCAACCGATATGGTCAAAATATAGCGTACCGAAATAGTAACTGATATAGAGAATGAGTTTGCTTCATACCAACCAAAATATCGGTCGAATCGGTGTATTTCGACTGATACCGACCTGGTACTGCAGTCAAAGCTATGCACTGCTAAGTACTACGGTGAAGGAGTATAATTTGCCATTATGTTATGTTATGTTCACGTTCATGTTAAGTTTTAAGTTCATGTTCATATCATCTTATGCTTACGTTTATGTTATGTTCAAGCTCACATTCATATGTTCATGTTCACGTTAAGTTTTAAGTTCATTTTTGTATCATGTTATGTTCACGTTTATATTATGTTCAAATTCACGTTCATGTCATGTCATGTTCACGTTTATGTTATGTTCAAGTTCACGTTCATGTCATGTTATGTTCACGTACATGTTATATTCAAGTTCACGTTCATGTTATGTTATGTTCATGTTCACGTTAAGTTTCAAGTTCATGTTCATATCATGTTATGTTCACGTTTACGTTATGTTCAAGTTCACGTTCACGTTCATGTCATAATGTTCACCTACATGTTATGTTCAAGTTCACATTCATATTATGTTATGTTCACGTCCACATTATATCTCAAGTTCATGTTCATGCTATGTTTCAAGTCCATGTTATGTTTCAAGTTCACATTTATGTTATGTTGATAGTCCATGTTATGTTTTAAGTTCAAGTTCATGTCATGTCAAGTCAAATTCAATTCACGTTTCATTTCAAGTTTTGTCAGTTATGTCATGTTATATGTCAAGCTCTACTATGCTTACTTACGACTTTAATTATGTATTCATGTTTTTACTAACATGCATACATCATTAACCTGTGTAGGAGTTTAATGTTAACTTACTGAGATTTGTAATCAAATCTCATCATGATAGTCTTAACTACCATTCCCCCCGAATGGTAGGCAATATGTCAGGATCAGAGAAGGGAGCGAACACTAGTAGACTGAAGGAGGTTGACTAGATACCACANGAGAGAGATGTGATTGCTGTCGGGAAATAATCCAAAACTGATAATTTTAGCGGGCTGTTACACCACAGACACGACGCAGAGCTTACAGCTTCCATAGTTAGTTTTTGGACAGTATTCTTGCCTCGTTAGTTGAGTTACTCGAGGAACTTCCTCAATAATGTATTTTGGTAATGTAAATATGGAGTCTGGTTTTCCATTTTTTGAGTTACAATCTTTCGAGACTCGTACTGAAATCGTGGATGTTTATTTTGTTAAGCATACTTGGATTATGATTTAACTATTTGGGATATTAGAAGTTTGGTGCTTATTATTGCTCAAAAAAATTATCTACTGCGAATATTGTATAATGCTATATATGTATGTTAGGAATATTGCATCTTATATGTCATGAACTGGGCCAGCTAACCTTGTGTTGCATGTCCCAACGCTTCAGATGTCCGTTTGATCCCAAGCGAAATCTGAGGGCTTCACAGTACTTGTGCAGTGCACTTTGTTCGAATGGATATGCAATTTATCTCTATTCTTGTAGGTGAAGGAGATGCGAAGTTTTTGCTTACACTGATATATGCCAAATGTACTTGGGCGGAGAGACGATCCCTTTGAGAAGATCTTAGCATTCAGAATTTGGGTTTGGAACTTAGTGTCGTTGTGTATCAATTATAAGATTAAGAGCCACGAAGATCAAGGAAGCAATGCAAGAATTGGTACAATCCAATTGGAATGAAGCCAACAAGAGCCCAACACTCATGATGGGCATGAAAGAATGAGAATTAGTTTTGATCCACTTGATCCAAGCTATGGAAGACATTACTTTGGCCCATTGTTATTGAAGGCCATGAACTTTTTTATTTCTTTAAAATGACTTATTTTATTAGTCATAGGAATTAATCTAGAATAATTGGGATTAGGGAATGTCCAGCCCACACATATTATTTCTAATAAACTAGGGTTTTTGGGAAGACCTTATATTTTGGCCAATGGCTTATTTGGAAAGTATTATATTATTTCAACTAGGATTTTTAGAAGTCACTGTAGTGTGGCACTATTCATGCTACAGTTCCTTTCTTTCTTTGTTTCCTAATGTTATTTGTTCTTATTTGCGGCAGTCCACTTCAGATCATGCTCCCATGTTCATTGAGTTCAAGAACGATCCATTCTCTTATGGCCTAGCACGGTAGCACCATTTCGCTTCCAATAGATGTGGGTGGATCACCATGATTTTTTGAACTATGTTCGGACAGCTTGGGGTGTTCTAGTGGAAGCTTCAGCTATTCAAATTTTGACTAGAAAATTAAAGCAGATAAAGGTGGCACTTCGGGAATGGAATAAAAGGGTCTTTGGTCATACATTGGGTCATATTGATGCTCTTGAAAAATAGGTGGAGGAAATTGAGCAACAACTTCAATTAAATTGGGAGGATAATTTGAAGAGAGAATTACAGGAGGTAGTCTTGAATCTGGCTAGTTGGAGGCTACGGGAAGAGTTGAGACTGGCACAAATGGCCAAGTTAAAATGGCAGGTGGATGGCGAGCAGAATTCAAAATTTTCTCATGCGTGCCTTGCCAACAAAAGAAGAAAAAGAGTGCTGGAAATGTAATCAAATACGATGATTTATGAAATACCGAAAAGCATTCACCAAGGTGATGGCCCCAAGGCGGTTCAAGTCTTAAGGATCAATTATAAGATTAAGAGCCACGAAGATCAAGGAAGCAATGCAAGAATTGGTACAATCCAATTGGAATGAAGCCAGCAAGAGCCCAACACTCATGATGGGAATGAAAGAACGAGAATTAGTTTTAATTCACTTGATCCAAGCTATGGAAGACACTACTTTGGCCCATTGTTATTGAAGGCCATGAACTTTTTTATTTCTTTAAAATGACTTATTTTATTAGTCATAGAAATTAATCTAGAATAATTGGGATTAGGAAATGTCCAGCCCACACATATTATTTCTAATAAACTAGGGTTTTTGGGAAGGCCTTATATTTTGGCCAATGGCTTATTTGGAAAGTATTATATTGTTTCAACTAGGATTTTTAGAAGTCACTGTAGTGTGGCACTATTCATGCTACAGTACCCGCGGCACTATTCTCTAGGGTTTTTAGGGATTGTTATTTAAACCACTTGTATACGCATTTGAGAAGGGAAGACATTATTGAAATTGATGAATTTTATTCATTGGGAGTTGAGTTTATCTCCTCTTGTTCTTGATTGAATGTTTGAACTTATCAAAGGTAAATCACAACATTTGTGGCATTCCTTCTTTGTAATATGGGTTCTTGAGATAGGCTTTTCAACGGGTCTAGATTTTCATGTAATCTAGGTTCTTGAAACGATTTCTCATCAGGTCTAGATTCCTCCATCCAATAGACTTGAGTTTGGCTTTCTTATGTTTGTTTTTCCAATATTGTTGTTGGGTCTCAAAGCGAGTCGATTGAGGTTCACATCATTTGGTATTCAAAACAAGGTTTCCAATCAGGTCTGATTCTATCTTTTATTTATTGTATCATAAATTCTAAGGCTTCAATGTTCTAGGGTTGCCAAAAAAAAAAAGCCCAGAAAATCGTTTTTCTAGGGCTGCCAAAATTTGCACCATCTAGGGTTTGAAATTTCTAGGGTTTCATTGATTCCCTTTTATTTCCTTGTCAATTTTTTATGTGTTTGAATTCAATTGTTTGATTATCACAATTGAATATTTCTGTTTGTGGTTGAATTGTTGAGAAAAGAAAAGAAAAGAAAAAAAAAAAAGAAAGAAAAAAAAATCCAAAAAAAAAAAAGAAGAGAAAGAAAATGATTTTGGGTATAGTTGTTTGAAATAGTTTGCCATATGAAATTGAGTGATTTGGCATTGATTGAGCGTTATATTTAAAGGGGCTGAATACATCTTTCTAATTGGTGTCTTGTTTTATACTTACTCTTTTCCTCATATAATTTCCTTGATTCTCGTGTCATTTTATTCCTTCCGTGTTTTCTTTTGTTCTTTGTTTCTTGGACCTAATTACTAGTTGGAACAAAACAAGGTTGTATTGTCTTGATTGAGTTCAATTAGTTTTTAAAAGAACTTGAGTGAGAAAACTCTTGAGGTAAAATGCAAGAGAGTGTGAGATCATTATCGGGAAAAAATCAATTAAGAGTGTGATACATGAGTGGAATGCCATTATTCGAGTGTAAACACGTAAAGGAGTGTGAGGTCTTTTTTTCACTAACATTCTTTTTTATGCAGCATGTACTATGTCTCATAATAGTGACTCAACACTGATGGGGGTGGCAGACAATTCCTTCTTTTTGTTGCAGTCCATGCAACAAAAATTTGAAAGGTTAAATTTGAAGTTGAGGAAAGTGAGGGATAAGATGGAACAAGAAGGTGCATTGATTAGAGATTTGCAAAGTGGGAGAAATAGGAAGAGATGTGAGCCTAGTATTGAGAATAGGTACGATAAGAATGAAGAGTATGGCGAGTCTTTTGTTGTTAGGCGTGCTCCTAATATAGAATTTAATATGGATGATATAGAGCAGCAAAGAGAGAATATTTTTCATACTAGATGCCGCATCAACAAGAAGGTATGTAGAATGATCATTGATGGGAGAAGTTGTACTAATGTTGTTAGCACTACTTTAATTGATAAATTGAATTTACCTACCTTGAAACACCCTAGACCATACAAGTTGGAGTGGTTAAATGATTGTGGGGAGTTTAGGGTAAATAAGCAAGTGCTAATTTTTTTTTCAATTGGGAAGTACAAGGATGAGGTGCTTTGTGATGTAGTGTCTATGTATGCTGGCCATATTTTGTTGGGGAGGCCGTGACAGTGTAATAGGAGAGTAATCCATGATAGGTTTAGGAACATGTACAGCTTTGAAAAGGATGGAAAAACAATCAAACTTGTTCCTTTAACTCCAAAACAGGTCCATGACGACCAATTGAAATTGAAAAGTAAGGTTAACCAAAAACGAAAGAGTGAAAGTGAGGTTAATAAAAAAATAAAGAAAGAAAGTGAGGTTGATCAGAAAAGAAAGAGAGAAAGTGAGATTGATCAAAAACGAAAGAGTGAAAGTGAGATTGAGAAAAAAAGAAATAGTGAGGCCAAAACCTCAAGCGAAAAAGAGAGTGAAAAGAGTAAAGAGAGTGAAGAAAAAACAGAGTGTGAAAAGAAAAAAGAGAATGAAAAGAATAAAGAGACTAAAGAAAAAAGAGAGAGTGAAAAGAGAAAAGATAATGCAGAAAATGAGAGGAAAAAAAAAAGTGAGTTTTTATGCTAAAGCAAGTTTTAATACTAACGAACTTGACGTACCTTTGCCTAGTATTGTTGTTTATTTGTTGCAAGGATATGAGGTCATGATTCCTAGTAGTGTGTTTAGTGGATTGCCACATATTAGAGAGATAGAGCATTATATTGATGTTGTGCCAGGTGTGACAATCCCTACCCGACCTTTCTTTCAAGAACATGAGTCCTCGATACACTTGAAGGGACAAAGTAAGATGTTGACTAGAATGCATGCTAAGTGGGAGGAAAATATTGAGACTTTTCCTCATAAAATCAAATACACACATGATAAGGAAAATCTCGTGTTTAATGCATTATCAAGAAGGTATGACCTTATCTTCATTTTAGATGCAAAGTTATTGAGATTTGAATATGATAAGAAATTGCATGCTACTAATGATGACTTTGCTAGTGTGTATGGCGTATGTTAGAAAGCATTGTTTGGTAGGTTCTGTAGGGTAGTTTGTTATTTGTTTAGAGAGAATAGACTTTGTGAGCCTACTAGTCTTATGCGTGAGTTGCTTGTGCATGGATGTGATTTGTTGGGACATTTTGGTATAAAGAGGACTTTAGACGTATTGCATAACCATTGGTGGGAGTACTACTTGCCATTCATTGATTTTGCATATAGTTGGAGTGGCCACTTTGGTGTAAAGAAGAGTTTAGGCCTATTGCATGAATACTTTTGGGAGTATGGTTTGCCATTTATTGAGGTCGCATATAATTGGAGTGGTCATTTTGGTGTAAGGAAGACTTTATATGTGTTTCATAAACGTTTGCGGGAGTATCATTTTCCATTCATTGAAATGTTGCATGAGCGTTTGTGGCAATATCATTTTCCATTCATTGAATTGTTGCATGAACTTTTGCAAGAGTATCATTTGTTATTATTAGAGGTTGCATATAATAAGACCATGCATACTACTATTTTTCATTCATCTTTTGAAGTTGTTTTTTGATTTAATCCATTTATTCATTTTGATTTAATGCTTTTACTTGTTGATTACAGAAGTAGCTTGGATGGACATTTTCAAATTCTTGATAAAATTAATGATACTTCATATCTAGTGGATCTTCCAGGTATGTATCATATGTTTGCTATTTTCAATGTTATTGATCTTTTTCCCTTTGATCCAGGTGGAGATGTGAGGTCGAATCATTTTGAGGAGAGGGGGAATGATGGCCCCAAGGCGGTCCAAGTCTTAAGGATCAATTACAAGATTAAGAGCCATGAAGATCAAAGAAACAATGCAAGAATTGGTACAATCCAATTGGGATAAAGCCAGCAAGAGCCCAACACTCATGATGGGCATGAAAGAAGGAGAACCAGTTTTGATCCACTTGATCCAAGCTATGGAAGACACTACTTTGGCCCATTGTTATTGAAGGCCATGAACTTATTTATTTCTTTAAAATGACTTATTTTATTAGTCATAGGAATTAATCTAGAATAATTGGGCTTAAATTGGGCTTAGGGAATGTCCAGCCCACACATATTATTTTTAATGAACTAGGATTTTTGGAAAGGCCTTGTATTTTGTCCAATGGCTTATTTGGAAAGTATTATATTATTTCAACTAGGGTTTTTAGAAGTCACTATAGCGCGATATTGTTCATGCTACAGTACCCATGGCACTATTCTCTAGGAGTTTTAGGGATTGTTATTTAAACCACTTGTAGCCTCATTTGAGAAGGGAAGACATTATTGAAATTGATGAATTTTATTCATTGGGGGTTGAGTTTATCTCCTCTTGTTCTTGATTGAACGTTTGAACATATCAAAGGTAAATCACAACCTTTGTGGCATTCTTCCTTTGTAATCTGAGTTCTTGAGATGGGTTCTTCAACAAGTCTAGATTTTCATATAATCTAGGTTCTTGAAATGATTTCTCATCGGGTCTAGATTCCTCCATCCAATAGACTTGAGTTTGGCTTTCATGAGTTTGTTTTTCCAATATTGTTGTTGGGTCTCAAAGCGAGTCGATTGTGGTTCACATCACAAGGGGCAGTAGAATTTTTCGCTTCTTTCCTCCAAGGGGAGCCATCGATAGAGTAGCCTAGCCTGGATGAGTACATTGATCCGATCGTTTCAGAGGAAGAGAGCGTCTCACTTCTTCGTCCACCATCTCTTGTGGAAGTCTTTGAGGCTTTGTCATCCATTCCGTCCCAAAGTGCACTAGGTCCCGATGGTTTTGGTTCGGGTTTTTATAAAAGCTATTGGGAGGTGGTCAAAGATGATGTGTGGCGAGCAGTATTGGAATTCTTTATGTCCAAACATCTTCCCAAGTTCTTTACGGCCTCATACTTGGTGTTAATACCAAAGGTGGAGTCACCTATAGGTTTTGATAAGTTCTGTCCCATTAATCTTTGTTCTATTTTTTATAAAATTTGCTCCAAGATTATTGTAACTTGACTAACTGGTCTATTGCCTCGTCTGATTTCATCTGAGCAAGGAGCCTTTATTCCTGGAAGGAATATCTTTGACAACATTAGTCTAACCCAGGAAATGGTTAATTCTATTAATAGAAGAATTCATGGGGATAATATCATGTTGAAAGTGGAAATGGTGAAAGCCTATGATCATGTGGATTGGGCTTTTCTGATTAAGGTCATGCAAAGGTTTGGTTTTTCTTCTCAATTATGTGGGTTGGTACATTTCTATATTCCTAGCCCTTGGTTTTCAGTTATGATGAATGGTATGGTTAAGGGTTTCTTTCCAGGTGGCTGAGGTCTTCGTCAAGGTGATCCTCTATCACCTTATTTGTTCATCATTCAGCAAGAGATACTGATGTGAACCCCAATTAACTTGCTTTAAGACCCAACAACAATATTGGAAAACCAACCCAAGAAAGCCAAACTCAAATCTATGGATGGAGAATCTAGACCCGTTGAGAACTCGTTTCAAGAACCTAGATTATATTAAAATCTAGACCCGTTGAAGAACCCATCTCAAGAACCCGGATTATAAAGGAGAAACGCCACAAAGGTTGTGATTTACCTTTAATAAGTTCAAACGTTTAATCAAGAACAAGAGGAGATAAACTCAACTCCCAATGAATAAAATTCATCAATTTTAATAATGTCTTTTTTTCTCAAATGAGGCTACAAGTGGTTTAAATAACAATCCCCAAAAACCCTAAGTGAGCCGCGGTACTGTAGCGTGAACAGTGCCGAGCTACAGTAACTTCTAAAACCCTAGTTCACATAAAATAATAATTTTTCAAATAAGCCCTTGGCCAAAATACAAGGCCTTTCCAAATACCCTAACTCATTAGAAATAAGACGTGTGGGCTGGACATTCTCTAAGTCTAATTATTCTAGATTAATTCTTATGACTAATAAAATAAGCCTTTTAATGAAATAAATAAGTTCATGGCCTTCAATACTAATAGGCCCAAGTCATGTCTTCCATAGCATATCACATGGATGAAAACTGGATCTTCTTCTTTGAAGCCAATATTGAATATTGGGCTCTTGCTAGACTCGTCCCAAGTGGATTTCACCCATCGTTGCATAGCTTCCTTGATCTTCTTAGTTCCAATCTTATGATTGTCCCATCTGAAACTTGCAAAGGATTTCTAAGACTTGGTCCACCTTGGGGCCCATCATTCCCCCTCTCCTCATAAGGATTCAACCTCGAATCTCCACCTGGATCAAAGGGAAAAAGATCAATAACATTGAAAATAGCAGACACATGATGATACTTACCTGAAAGATCAACTAGATATGAAGAAGTATCATTAATTTTTTCAATAATTTGAAGAGGTCTATCCAAGCTACTCCTATCATCAACAAGCAAAGGTATCAAAGTTAAAGGAGTAAGTGGATTAAAATCATTTACAAATTCAAGATAAGAATAAAAAATGATAGTATGCATGGTCCCATTATATGCAAACTCTAACAAGGGCAAACGATGATACTCTCACAAACGTTCATGCAACAAATCAATGAATGGAAAATGATACTCCCACAAGCGTTCTTAAAACATATCTAAAATCTTCCTTACACCAAAATAACCACTCCAATTATATACGACCTAAATGAATGGTAAACCGTACTCCCAAAAGTGTCCATGCAATACACCTAAACTCTTCTTTACACCAAAGTGACCACTCCAACTATATGTAAAATCAATGAATGGCAAGTAGTACTCCCACCAATGGTCATTCAACACATATGAAGTCCTCCTTATACCAAAATGTCCAAACAAACCATATCCATGCACAAGTAACTCACGCATAAGACTAGTAGGCTCACAAAATCTATTCTCTCTAAACAAATAACAATCTACCTATAGAACTTACCAAACGATGCTTTCTGACATACGCCATACACACTAGCAAAGTCATCATTAGTAGCAAGCGATCTCTTATCATATTCAAATCTCAATAACTTTGCATCTAAAATGAAGACAAGGACATACCTTCTTGATAATGCATCAAACACAAAATTGTCCTTACCATGTGTGTATTTGATTTCATGAGGAAAAGTCTCAATATATTCCTCCCACTTAGCATGCATTCTAGTCAACAACTTACCTTGTCCCTTTAAGTGTATCGAGGACTCATGTTCTTGAAAGAAAGATCGGGTAGAGATTGTCACACCTGGCACAACATCAATATAATGCTCTATCTCTCTAATAGGTGGCAATCCACTAAACACACTGTTAGGAATCATGACCTTATATCCCTGCAACAAAGAAACAACAATACTAGGCAAAGGTACGTCAAGTTCGTTAGTATTAAAACTTGCCTTAGCATAAAAACTCACTTTTCTTTTTGTTTTCCTCTTATTTGCTGCACTATCTCTTCTCTTTTCACTCTCTCTTTTCTTTTCATTCTTTCTTTTTTCTTTAGTCTCTTTATTCTTTTCACTCTCTGTTTTTTCTTCACTCTCTTTGTTCTTTTCACTCTCTTTTTCGCTTGAGATTTTGGCCTCACTATTTCTTTTTTTATCAATCTCACTTTCACTCTTTCTTTTTTGATCAATTTCACTTTCTCTCTTTCTTTTTTGATCAACCTCACTTTCTCTCTTTCTTTTTTGATTAACCCCACTTTCACTCTTTCTTTTTTCGCTCAACCTCACTTTTACTCTCTCTTTTTTTATCAATCTCATTTTCTCTCTTTCTTTGTTGATCAACCTTTTCTGACCAATCTCACTTTCTCTCTTTCTTTTTTGATCAACCTCACTTTTCAATTTCAGTTGGTCCTTATGGACCTATGTTGGAGTTAAAAGAGCAAGTTTGATTGTTTTTCATCCTTTTTAAAACTGTACATGTTCCTAAACCCATCATAGATCACTCTCCTATCACACTACCACGGCCTCCCCAACAAAATATGGCCAGCATGCATAGGCACTACATCACAAAGTATCTCGTCTTTGTACCTCCTAATTGAAAAAGAAACTAACACTTGCTTATTTACCCTAACCTCCACAAAATCATTCAACCACTGCAACTTGTATGGTTTAGGATGTTTCAAGGTAGGTAAATTCAGTTTCTCAACTAAAGTAGTGCTAGCCACATTAATACAACTTCCTCCATCAATGATCATACTACATACCTTGTTGTTGATGTGGCATCTAGTATGAAAAATGTTCTCTCTTTGCTGCTCTATATCATCCATCTTAAATTCTGTATTGGTAGCACGCCTAACAACGAGAGACTCGCCATACTCTTCATTCTTATCATATCCATTCTTAATACTAGGCTCACGTCTCCTCCTATCTTTCCCACTTTGCAAATCTCTAACCAATGCACCTTGTTGTTCCATCTTATCCCTTACTTTCCTCAACTTCAAATTTAACCTTTCAAACTTTTGTTGTATCGACTGCAACAAAAAGAAGGAATTGTCTGTCACCCCCATCGGTGTTGAGTCACTATTATGAGACATAGTACATGCTGCACAAAAAATAATGTTAGTGAAAAAAAGACCTCACACACTCTCTTATGTGTTTACACTCGAATAATGACACTCTACTCGTGTATCACACTCTTAATTGGCTTTTTCCTAATAATGATCTCACACTCTCTCTTGCCTTTACCTCAAGAGTTTTCCCACTCAAGTTCTTTAAGAACTAATTGAACTCAATCAAGATAATACAACCTTGTTTTGTTCCAACTAATAATTAGGTCCAAGAAAATAAAGTACAAGAGAAAACACGGAAGGAATAAAATGACACGAGACTCAAGAAATTTATAGGATGGAAAGAGTAATTACAAAACAAGATAACAATTAGAATGAGGTAACAAGAGGTAATTCAGCCCCTTTAAGGACAAGACCCAAGCAACAAATTTTTTTTATTTCTCTTTTATTGTAACTATGTAGCAACCATTGAATATGCTACCTTTACTTTCCTTCTCTCTCTTTTTTTTTTGAATTTTTTTTTTCGATTTTTCGATTTTTCTTTTCTTTTCTTTTCTTTTCCTTTCCTTTCTTTTCTTTTTTTTTTCTCTTCTTTTCTCAACAATTCAACCACAAACAGAAATATTCAATTGTGATAATTAAACAATTGAATTCTAACACGTAAAAAATTAACAAGAAAATAAAAGGGAATCAATAAAACCCTAGAAATTTCAAACCCTAGATGGTGCAAATTTTGGCAGCCCTCAAACAAGCAATTTAGCCATATTGTGATGATGAACATGAAACCCAAATGATAGAATAATTTGGCAGCCTTAGGAAAAACGAATTTCTACTCTTTTTTTTTTTTTTTTGAACTCTAGAACAATGAAGTCCTAGAATTAAATTTAAAGATGCAAGAATTAAAAAATAGAATCAGACCTGATTGAAAACCTTGCTCTGAATACCAAATGATGTGAACCCCAATCGACTCGCTTTAAGACCCGACAATAATATTGGAAAACCAACCCAAGAAAGCCAAACTCAAGTCTATGGATGGAGAATCTAGACCTGTTGAGAACTCGCTGAAGAACGTATCTCAAGAATCCAGATTACAAAGGAGGAATGCCACAAAGGTTGTGATTTACTTTTGATAAGTTCAAACGTTCAATTAAGAACAAGAGGAGATAAACTCAACTCCCAATGAATAAAATTCATCAATTTCAATAATGTCTTTTTTCCTCAAATGAGACTACAAGTGGTTTAAATAACAATCCCCAAAAACTCTAAGTGAGCCGCGGTACTGTAGCATAAACAGTGCCGAGCTACAGTAACTTCTAAAACCCTAGTTCACATAAAACAATAACTTTCCAAATAAGCCCTTGGCCAAAATACAAGGCCTTCCCAAATACCCTGGCTCATTAGAAATAAGACGTGTGGGCTGGACATTCCCTAAGCCTAATTATTCTAGATTAATTCCTATGACTAATAAAATAAGCCTTTTAATGAAATAAATAAGTTCATGGCCTTCAATACTAATAGGCCCAAGTGATGTCTTCCATAGCATATCATATGGATGAAAACTGGATCTTCTTCTCTAAAGCCAATATTGAATATTGGGCTCTTGCTAGACTCGTTCCAAGTAGATTTCACATATCCTTGCATAGCTTCCTTGATCTTCTTAGTTCTCAATCTTATGATTGTCCAATCTGGAACTTGCAAAGGATCTCTAAGATTTGGTCCACCTTAGGGCCCATCAGGTACTATCCCGGTTGGTCCATGGCAACATGCAAGAGAATAAATTTGGCCTTTTCTCTTAAGCCTAATGTATGCCTATTGTTTTTCATTTGATGTATGTTGATGATGTAATGATTTTTTCTAATGGAAGCCAAAGGTTGGTTCGAGTTCTTCAACAAATTCTAAGTCGATATGAGAGGTGGTTGGGACAAACTATCAATATACAAAAATTTGCATTATATTGCTCTGACAAGATTACCACTAGGCGAAAGCAACGACTGTTATGTAGTACTGGGTTCGTGGAGGGGATTTTTCCTTTCAAATACTTGGGTGTGCCAATAATTCTGGGGAGACTTAAGCAGGTCCATCTTGAAGACATGGTGAATAAAGTGAGGCAAAAAATCAGTGGCTGGAAGATGAGGCTATTATCTACTGGTGGAAAACTCATTCTGTTGCGGCATGTTATATCCAGCATGCCGATTCATCTCTTTGTTGTTTTACAGGTACCTCAAGCTACCATCTCCAAGATTTACAGGTTTATGAGCTCTTTCTTTTGGGGAGAATCTGATGGGAGAGATAGAAAGAAATGGGTGGTATGGAAACATATTTACAAACCTGTGGAGGAAGGGAAGTTTGGGTTACAGACCCTTCAGGACACTCAGAAAGCCTTACATATGCGTTTTGCTTGGAACCTTATACAAGTTAATTCTTTATAGGCTAATTTCTTCAAAGCAAAATATGTGGGATCGAAGCCTTGGTTTCTACTACAGACCTCTAAAAGGTTCAGATTTTGAAGAATGGTTGTTAATTGTATTCCATTGTTGTTGAATAATTCTAAATGGAGAATTAGAGAAGGTGATATTTTATTATGGTATGACAAATGGAGGGATAATGGTCCTCTAATTAATGAGATGCCTCTAGTGGGCTCACCCCTGCTAAAAGTTAAAGATTGTAGATTGTTGCATAGTTGGGATGTAGATCTTTTCGATAGATTAGTAGGGCAGTAGGATGAGATTTTAATCGCCTTATCAGGGCCTAATTTTGCAAAGGATGTTCTTGTTTGGACTCCCACGGAGACAGGTATGTTCTCTACCAAATCTGCTTGGAATTGCATTCGTATCAGAGGCTCATCCCTTGATTGGCATGCTTGGATTTGACATAAGAGCATTCCTTTAAAAATGTCTGTCCATTTTTGGAGGGCTTGGCATATGGACTTGAGTGTAGATGAGCGTTTGCGCCATATTGGTATTCCCCTTGTTTCCAAATGTGACTGTTGTACTGTAGGTCATCTTGAAGATATTAACCATGGGCTCTTTAAGGGGGATTTTCCTCGAAAAGTATGGTCCTTTTTTAGCACTCTTTTTGGTATTCCTCTTGGAGGATTTTGGAAACAGAATTCTGGGACTAGGTTACGGCGTGCAAACTCATCTTCGCAAGTGGGTTTTATTGTTGGCATCATGCCCATCATTGTTAACTGGCGCCTATGGAGAAGAAGATGTCTTGTGCGGATGGAAGGTATTCTGGAAACTCATGAAACTGTTGTTCATTCTATTTGCTTGTGGTTAGGTTCTCTTTGTCTAGCGACGAAGCAACCTATGAGATTGTCACACTGGGATGGCATGATCCTTGAGGCCCTGCAGATTAAACAAGTAGTTCCTAAAGTCCCTTGTTGCAAAGTGGTAAGGTGGATTAAACGGCCATCGGGATGGCATAAATTGAATACGAATGGTAGTAGTCTCGAAAACCTAGGTTCTTGTGGCATTGGTGGGGTTATACGTAATGATTCAAGTCGACATGTCCAGGCTTATGCCTCTCATATTGGCTTCGGCTCAAATAATAAAGTGGAACTCATGGCGATCCTTCAAGGGTTGAGAATTTGCAAAGCTTTGAATATCACTCATGTGATAGTAGAAACGGACTCGAAGGTGGTTATCTCTTGGTGGCTTAGAGGGAGATGTGGTGTGTGGTACCTAGATGATTTTTGGGAGGAACTTGTTGGGCTGTCCTGCACTATGCAATGCCATTTCAGCATGTTTTTTGTGAAGGTCATAGTGTGGCGGATTGGTTAGCCAAGGTAGGGGTTTTAGGCGCTGATTTGGCTCAAAGCCCCTACCTTGGCTTGTTCTAATAACTGTAATATGCCTCAGATTCTTAGAGGATTGCTACGTTTGGATCTCTTAGGCCTTCCTACTTTAAGATGTTAGGCCGGTTTTTTTGTTATTTATTTTCATTCTTGATCCATAGGCATGTCATAGTTTTGTTTTCTTGGTTGTGGCTTCCTTGGCTTTATCCTTGGTCCTTGTTTTTGTTTCCACAGTATTCCTCTACCACAAGTGAGGGGTTTTTTAATAAACATGTGAGGGGGTCACTATTGGACATGTGACCTTCCACTCTTTTCCAAAAACAAAAAAAAAAATGGTATACCTTGGATCAAGTGTTTGATCAAAGCAAAATTTAGAAAAAAAAATTTATGTTTTTGACTAAGTTTTGGAGCCGAGTACTTCAAATGAGATTTTGTGATTTTTGGTGACTTTGATATGTTGATTCAAAGCATGTTAGTTCTTAGGAATATGTTATTGACATGTTAGAAGAAAGTTTTGGATTTTTGGAAGTTCTTGGAGATGTTTTGAAAAAAAGTCAAAACCATAAAATTCAAGTGTTTTGCGTTGTGATTAAAAGTTTAGATCTTTTGCTTAAAGCATTTTGTGTTTATACAAAGTAGATTTGTTGGATGTTTTAAGCATGTTTTTGAACTTAGGATATGAGGATCTTTGTTACAATATTTTGGGTTGATCATGAATTTTGGAATTGGATGAAATTGCTACAAAATCAAGAGATATGACCTTTGGAAGTTTCGGCCCTATGATGTTTTTAATATTTGTGATTGGTTTAAATTTTTATAAGTTGATATTTGAGTTTAAAACAAAATTTATATTAGAAATTTAAATTTTGGTGATTTTTAGAGTTAGGATATGAAATCCTTTAGTTAAAGAGTAAAATGGTAATTTTATTCTAAATTACCAATTTTCATGTTATTAAGTTATTAGTGATAAAGTTTCTAACATTTATAACTCCTAATTACAGTTTCTCATATTTCGTACTATACTTCGTAAAATGCGACAATCATTGTAAGTTAGCTTTTAACTTTCAGTCAGATTACTGTGTATGTATGTTGGTAAAGGAACTATTGGTTATGTATTTATGTTATCATATATGCCATGCAATGTCACTACATGTTTATTTGTTACATATATTATATTCAATCATGAAATATTTATTTGTTACACATATTATATTCTGTCATGAAATAGTTATCAATTACATGTTATACCATGTCAGGTAATGTTACTATTACACATTATGTCTTGTCACATAATGTTATTTGTTACACATTATGCCATATCACATAATGTTATCTGTTACATATTAGGCCATGTCACGTAATGTTGTCTATTACATGTTATGCCATGTTACGTACTGTTTGTTTGTTTCATATTACGTCAAGCTTTTCATCTCCAGTACATGTCATGTTACATTACTTCAGCCTACCTGTCCTTTCGTTCAAGTCATGTCCTATCTCGAGTTTAGAGTATGTCTCTAAAACGATATTGTTCAAATCTAGTCATGTTACGTTCATGTATAGTTAAGTTATTGTTCAATTCATTGTTATTCTAAAACATTGTGGCAACTCCATGAGACAAGACTACTCTATTATGGCAACCCAATGAGACAAGATTACCTTATTATAGTAACTCCATGAGACAAAATTACTATATTATGGTAACCCCATAAGACAAGACTACTATATCATTATGGTAACCCCATAAAATAAGAATATCATTGTGGTAACCTCATGAAACAAGAACATTAGGATAACTCCATGAGATAAGAACATTGTGGTAACCCCATGCAGTAGAAGATCGTCTGAAGGTGGTAGACTAGGCAATGACAGCACGATGCCGAGCGCATCGCTTCGATGTTCCATTTCATTGATAGTATTATAGCGTCCTTGACAGAGTTGCGCAAGTTACTCGATGAATTAGCTTAGTAGTTACCTTAGTTTTACATGTATTTAGGGAGCTCTGTCTCTAGCACTCTTTCTATCACAGACCTGTTGAAAAAGTACTGTAACCTTTGGATATCAGCTATCATGTGAGTTTTATGAAGCATATTTATGTTTTGATATATATTACTTATGGTACATAGTATTGCTCATTGAAAAAAATTATCTGCTGCGAATATTGTATATTGTTATATTCATGCTAGGTGACTCTCTCTAAAAGGTGTTTTAAGAATTACTTCCAAGTATATAAGAGTTGTCAAGTTTTATTAGGGAAGTCCCTAATTCATTTCCTCAAGGAATGATTAGTCCTAAATTGCAAATTTATCTACTATAAAAAATAAAAGAAAGTTATTACCTAAAGCTATCTACAATAGTATTCACAATGAGAATCGATTCTTTTTTGACATTATTAAAAATGCCATTGTTTCCTTTTGTATGACATGGTGAATGAATGCTAAAGAATATGCAAAAAAAAAAAAATGAAGAAAATAACATGTCAAACACGAGTGAGAAATAAAAAATATTTAGCTTGCATCCAATAATTTTGCTCCAATACACCTTGACGCTACTTCAATCATTTTTGCGCATTAAATGGATTTGTAAATGTGCATTGAATAAATTTTGGTTATCCTCGCTTAAGAAGTTAAACCACATTCATCAACATAATCTAACCCAATGTTCCCAAGGAATAAACGGAAGATTGTGAAGCTTTTGTTCTAAGGGACATTTCATTAAATACAAAGCACAACTCCAAAAAACTCAACAAAGCATGAATTAAATCCAAAGTACAAATCCAAACAACCCAACATAAGTCAAACAACTCAATAATGCATGAATATAAGTCCAACGCTACTGAAGGAATAATCAGAAGCCACCTATAATAAATCCAACACAAGTGACTACCAAAACTACTAAACCAAAATGAAAATAAAATGCTCCTGGAAGAACAATCAAAAGCCACCAAGAAGAAGTCCAAACACAAGTCACTAATGAAAATTGGAAACTACCGAGAATAAATCCAGCACAAGTGACTACCAAAACTACTAAACTGAAATGAAAATAAGAGCTTGAATCAGCCACAAGTATTGGATTCAATAAGAAAAATTTCAAAACCGAAAATGATGAAAAAATGGGTCTTGAGAGTTGGCTGAACATAGTCTACAACTCTCTAACAAAAACCAAAAGTTTTTCTCTCACTCCCTTTCATTTTCTCCTATCTTTGAGGTAACAAAAGAGTTGCCTTTCTATGCACATAGAACAAAATCACCCAAAATGGAGTAAGCGTGACCTTTTTTTTCCTGCTGTGTAATCAAGTATCACTTTCCTCTTGCAGCAACTATGTAATTGAGCCTCACTTTTCTACCTTTAGCAGTCGTATGTCCAAGAAAGGCAAAAACGTGCTCTGCTGCAACTTGGGGTGAATCGAGTTCCGTGTTCCTCATGAGCAAGAAGATGCTATCTTGCACATCCGTCCAAATGAAAGGAGTAGAAAATGCTTTTATGATTTTCTCCATGCTATGTTGCTGTGTGTTGAAAGGGGTAGAAAATAATTTGCTGCTGTTGTGGTTTGTTGCGTTCCATTGTATCCAAAAGCAGCCAACGTGTTGATCAGAGGAATTAAATATGAAGAATTATGCTACTGCTTCTTTTGTGTTAATTATCTCCAATGAAGAAAAGGTGCCAGCCCATTTGACTTTAATTCCTATGTGAATTGTAGGGGGCCGCATGAATGTGCTTTCCATATGGTGAAAATGTAGGGCATTAAGTTGCTTTCTATAAGGTGCGTTTAGTGCATGGCAGCATGAAGTGTGCTCCGTGTGAAATGGATTTGGTGCAACGTCTAAGATGCAGGACCGTAAGGAAGAAGTTCTTGCGTCCAAAGGATCAAAGCCAAGACAGGAAAGCAATTCCCATTGAACGTCCAAAAATCAACTCCCATCTGCTGCTTTGCGTGGTCCCATTGAAGAGTAAAGCTAAAAAGTTTCTGTGTAGTTCCTTCCACCCATGTGCTTGATTTCTTTTCTTTGTATACATGGGTCTTTTATGCAAGTGATTTTTTCTTTCTTTCATGCATGGTCACACATGTTTATACATCCCAACCCATTGGAAAATCCCACGTTGCATGTGGTTCCGTTGCCAGCCAATGCTACCAACTTTGATCTTTATCCCACCATTTCAAATCATAGTATTAGTATCCTATAAACGCCGATAGAAGCACCTTATTTAAAAGCAGTAAAAATAAAAATAAAAATAGGAAAAGAAATAACACGAAACAAATAGAAAATCAAAAATAGTCTAAACAGAAAAATGGAATATCAAAAATGTGTTGTGCATCTGAGAAAATATTGTCTAATTAAATCACATGTTATAAAATTAAACATAAACCATGATATTAACCAATTTGAATTACAACTCAGATTTATGATTCTTAACAGTTTTTCCATCTAAAACCAATAAAAATATCAATGAAATAATTAAAATATAGTAGTTCTAGATATAAAATGTGCAATAATTAAGCTCAATCACTAGGTACATTGCATCCTTAATTGTCATGAAAAAAGGCATGTAACCTAATATTGCATGTCTTGACGGTTTAGAGTCTGTCCGATCCCAAGTGGAATTTGGAGGCGTCACAATTAGTCTCCCCTTTAAGGTTAGCCACAGTTTCCAAGAGTTGTTTGTTGCGAATCCCTTCACCCATGTCACACGAACCTGGCTTTGATACTACTTGTTGTGTAATCGATTACAAATAGGCAAATAATTCTCGAACTTCGAAGGTCCAAACCTCTCCTAAATGCACTCAAGGAAAATTTGAATCGGCATAACTTTCATTAACAGATGCTCAATATTTAAAGTGAACGAACTCCCAAATAATTTGATAATTAACTGACAACAACTAATCCACTAGCCCAATACTTATATAATTTGTTCTTAAATATATACATGATATAGCTGGTTTGGACACTTGAAATATTTTAAAATGATTTCTGAATTATAGTGAAATGATTTGTGAATTGTAATGAAATAATTTTAATTAAGATGTTTTATCAGATTTGTTGATATACATACAGACATAGAGTACTACTGATGCGATAAGTAATGGAAGAAATTACAAACTCAACAATCGACACTAATTTTACGATTGAGCAACTCAGTCCATTCATGAGTTGGTACAATATTTACTATGCTATAAACTTATGAGGCTTATTATATATAAGAAACAAGAAAACATCTCTGTAGATATTGTACCAAGTTTATAATATACCAATTTATGGCCCAAAGCTAAAAAAAAATGAATGAATAATGGAACAACATATTTTATTTGTTTATTATAACTTTATCATCATTCTCTTAACTGACTAATCAATATCATGTCTTCTCATGTTAAATGGATAACCCAAGAAATAACTGATAAAAGTCACACCCATTCGAAGAGCCACCAACTCGATGTAGGCCGCCGTGAGCATTAGGGAGTCGGTCCAAAACGGGAAAAGCATGCACTAGGCTCCATATTCCGACCAACAAAAATAACAAACAAACAACAAAAAGATGTTGGGGGATCAGTCATTAATCATGTACTAGTTTCATCACATGTTCTCCCTATGTACTCTGGACGACTCAACCCTAGCTAGAGCTATGCCAGATTGGCAGAAGCAGCCATGCAAGACACATTCCTTCTTGACTTTATGGCCATTTGGGGGGGACAAAACCTGCTCATTAGTGTGCCCTAATTATTTCGAAGTGTCAAAACTCAAAATCTTGTACCTGGTCAATCAATGATCGAGTATGGTGGGATCAATCAAACTTCAACTCCTTGTTCCTTGTTGGTTTTATAGATTTGGATTGTATTGCAAGAAGAAGATCATAACATCATCAATCGGCCTCAAGAGTGTCCCCAAAGAAATGCTGTCTACGTTGAACATGTAGCATTAAAATCAATTATTATAACATGGTCAAAGGGCCCTGCCTTGGAAAGGTTCCTGACATAAAAAAAAAAAATTATTATAACATGGTGATTTGATGGATGGACAATATTGTTAATGAACACAAGGGATATCTGCCCCTTGGATTGGTGTTGACTTCTTAACTCTCTAAGGAACGTTGGGAAACTATATATGCAAGAAATTAATGAGCTGTGCTATTTATAAGATCATGTCAATCGAATTTGTGCTGTCATGGCAATTGGCAAGGGAATGCGTGCATGCTAATTCCTTTATATATTCATCATCGATCATGACATGATCATGATCAACTAGGAATGCGTTTCGTATAAAATAATCCCCTTACATCAAAAGCATGACTTTACTATATATATTTACAAGTAAAATCTTTATCTTCAAAACTTAACCATATGGGTAAATATATGACATTTTCTCTCATAAATAATGACCCCTGCTAATCATTATAACCCTAATCTCTTATGATTGCATTTTATTCTTCTTCTTCTTCTTCTTCTTTTTTTTGGTTTTTGGTCTCTTCACATGCTCTTTTGTTCAGTATGGTTATGGAGAGATTAAATCATTACCAAAGAAAAAAAAAAGAGTGTATGTGACAAATTATTGGCAAAGAAAATGAGCTCATTTTTGTTGTAAATAATTGACCACAAATAAGCTTTCTACTTATAGTGATGAAAGATTGATTAATTAATTAATACTAAACTTGAAAATTAGACAAGGTCTCGTTTGGATAGTGAGATGAGATAAGATAATCTATGCATAGTAATAAAATATTTTGAGTTAAGATATTTATGGGGTTTTGGGAGAGGAAAGAGAAAAAGTTGAATAAAAGTATTATAAAATTAAAATATTATTAGAATATAATTTTTACTCTGGGGTTTGAAAAAATAGATTTTTTTTTTATTTGAAAGTTTGAAAAAATTGTAATAATTAAGTATTGATTAAATAAAAAAGTTAAAAAGTTAAAATTTTGAAATTGAAAAATATTTGTATTTGTGTTGTTTGGATATTGAGATGAGATAGGTTAAAATGAGACGTGACGGGATTAGATGGGAGTATCTTGCTATCCAAACCGGGCCTTAGAATTATATTAAGCCAAGTCTATGAACTTAAGCCGTGAAGATAGATTATAGCAATTACGCTTAATTAACCAAAATGAATCGATCATAAATTATAATTTACAATTTCGTTAGGGACAAGTATAGTAACCTTTAAATACTAGCTATCACATGAATTTTATGAAACATGTTTATGTTTTGGAATATATTACTTCTGATACATAATATTGCTCAAAGGAAAAAAAATCATCCGCTGCGAATATTATATATTATTATATGCATATTAAGTACATTGCATCTTTAATTATCATGAACGAGGATATGTAACTTTTTATTGTATGTCCTGATATTTTAGAGTTTGTTCGATCCTAAGTGGAATTTGAAAGCGTCACGGTTCCTCTCCCCTTTAAGGTTAGCCGCAGTTTTCAAGAATTATACGTTGCGAGTCCCTTCAATTATGTTGCAGGAACCTAGCTCTGATACTACTTGTTGTGTAACTAACTACAAATAGGCAAATAATTCTCGAACTTTGAAAGTTCAGACCTCTGAAATGCACTCAAGACAAATTTGAATTGGCTTAACTTTCATTATTAACAAATGCTCAATATTTAATGTACATGAACTCCCAAATAACTTAATAATTAACTGACAACAACTAATCCACTAACCCAATAACCCACTTCAAATAATAATAGACTTATAGGCCATTAAACCAGATAGTCCTAAAGACCAATTCATTTCTATAAGACCATCACACTACTCAACAACCTATAACTCAGATTGACATAACAATAAAATAAATGGATAGAGAGCGAAGTAAAGGTAGACCAACACATTAAATAAATGCTCAAACACGTGGCTAACCAAGAAAACACAAGCTGATGTTGTTGGACTACTGTTGGAATGTTTGTGTGATGGTGTTTTGGCCTGGGGGGAGATTCAACGTGGTGGCAGATGTTGGTTGAGGATGAAGGCTATGGTTTGCCAGTGGTTGTTATCGTGGCTAAGGAGAACATGATGGAGAGGGAGAAGAGAGAGCTAGAGGGAGTAGGGGTGGGCAGCGGGGGCCCCGCCCCGCTGCCCCGTCGCTGCCCCCCCGATACACCACTCTGCCCAGGCCCAGAACAGCCCCCCCTCTCTCCCAAGTCGTTGCGGCGTAGCCTCCCCCCTCCTCCCCGTCGGACGATTCTGGCCGGCCCCCCGTCGCCACCGCAGCCTGCAGGTCCGCTTCTACCTCCCGGCCGGTACATCCTCGTTTGCTTTTTTTTTTCTTCAAGGCCGGGGGGCCGGACGGGGGGAGGTCCTCCCCCGCACCCCCGTTACCGGACGGGGTACCCCGCCCCGTCCATGCGGGGGCCGGGGACCAAAAACATCCCCCCGCATGGGCGGGGGCGGGGGGCGGACTGGGGGTGGCCCCGCCCCGGGGGGGG
>QGSO01000355.1:206309-258982 GCA_011037825.1 Carya cathayensis | reverse complement strand
ACGGCCCCGCCCCGCTGCCCCCCGCCCCGCCCCCGGGCAGCCGGGGCGGATTACCCCGCCCGGCCACACGGGGGCGGGGTTTACCCCGCCCGTATATAGGGGACTGGGCGGGGCCGGGGGCGGGATGGGGTGGTCCCCCGCCCGGGGGGGGGGGGGGGCGGGTAGCACCCCTAAGAGGGAGACCAAATGGCCAAGGACGAGAAGAACAGGGAGGGAGGGAGCTTCCGTGCATATCTTATGGTGGCTGGAAAACCATGGGGTTGTGGCCATGGGTGTGCTCGTGGTGGTGTTGGGAGATTGTGGGGTTGCGGCCGAGAGAGAGAGAAAGAGAAGAATAGAGGGAGTGAGATACGGAGGAGAAGAGAGGAATCAAGAGTAAGGGAGAGAGAGGTGTGGCGGCAAAGGTATGAGGTTTTGCATTGATGGCATATCAACTGAGAGCGGTGGTCAGAGAGAGAGAGAAGGGATGAAGAGGCAGTGTTGGGGCACAAGCTAGGAGACGGCGGGAGAGGGGAAAAGAAAATGAAAGAGATAAGGAAGAAGGAAGGGGAGGGGATTAGGGTTTTGGGCAAACTCATCATAGCCTTACATTTATTGTTGATTTAAATCCAAAGGTGGAGATAAATCCAACGAATATAAAATATTAACAGAAAATAAAGAGTAGAAAATAATTGGAAGGAAAATATACAAAGTTTTAAAACCAAACTTTTTATTCTCGATTCAAAAATAATATTCTTCATCATTAAATAAAGTGACGAGTTTTAATAAATATTTTTTTAATAAAAATAAAATCATCTAAATAAATAGAGTTTTTAAAACCAAACCTTTTTATTGCTCGCCATGGTGAGTGGCAACAGAAACCACCACCGGCGATTTTTGGGGTCTCTCATGGCAAGCCCCATGCCTGCCAGTGTCCATATGCCGCATGGGCATGCGCGCAGTTGATGGGAGATTTACCCTCATGGCTTTCATCGTGTTGTAGGCCTAACTCTAGTGACAGAAACCATTGCCGGTGGCTTTTGGCATGGCGGGCATGAACTTTCCCCTCATAAATTGCTAGCGAGGTCCTGCCACTAGCTTTTAGTATGTGTGGAGGCGAGGCGAGGGACAGCCGTAAACAATTCCGTCGCTATTGTCTACCTAGCCTAGTGCAGCGAACGAGGGCCTGCCCTTGGTGGAAAGACGGTGGACACCAATGCCCCGTCTCTGAGATTCGGGTTGGTTGGATGTGGTGAGGTACTCCATGCACAGTTCATGGATGAGCTTCTGGAATGCTTGGTGGTGTGGAATTAGCAGAAGAGTTCCTGACATTGCTGTCTAGCAATCTGATTGAGTGGCCGAACTCGACCTGTGCCGTGGCAGCTTTCATAACAAAAGCAATTTAGAAAAAATTTAAAACAAAACAACTTCAACGAACTTTTTATTATCATGTTGGGTACACAATGCGTTCTATGGATCCATCATTCCTTCGGCTTGTTATCTTCTTTCTTATCTCCTGATGTTTCCGACCATGGATCAAGCCACATATCCCAACTTCATCTATCCATCCAATATAATGTTATTTCTTGGTTCTAATAATAGGCAAGTTTTGTTAAAAAAGTTACCATTTGTACAATAATATATTTATAACTATATAATTATGTCATATACTAATTAGTAATGCATGATATAACATATTCATAATTTATATATATTATAATAATATGTTATACAACCATAACTTATGAGTTTCTCTGTTATCAATACATATATTAGGACCTACGCAGAAGGAAGGACATACTCTTACAAAAATTTGGCGCTAGGATAATCCAAAGTCATGGGATAGAGGATGGACGATGCCAGCTAAACTTGCCAAAGACTAATGCTTCGAAAATTATATATCGTAATGGATAAAATATGTGGTTCCTACCATCTCATCATTGATGCTGTTCTTTAAAAAAACACATTTTTAGTAATCCTCTAAGTTCTTGGATTAGGAAGAGCATCGATCCCATCCTCTACATACATACCTACAGAACTTCCTTCCAGAACCGGATAGATCTATCAGTCCCAGAGGAAACAAAGGCTGCCTCTGTTGGTGAGTGCTCGAGCCAGCGGGGTGCACCGATATGATTGGAAGGCCATCTTGCTACTTTTTCCGCCGTCATAGCATCCCAAATTACAATCTGCATCCATCCAATATTCCTCAGTTGAAGCTCAAAACTTCTATAATTTACGAAGCATCCTCTTTGTCTTTTATTGAGCCACCTCATCATTTTCTTTAATTAATTTTTCATTTTACTTTATTGACCTATCCAAACCCTTCACATGCTAAAACAAAATTTTCATTGTATTGTCTTTATTACCACAATAAACCCACTTGATTTTTTGACATTAAGATAGAACAAAAAAATGTTTCAAGCCAAGAATTGTAACCTACCATTTATGATTGCTAATTCAATAGAGGAAAAACAACTTGATCTTATAGCGGTTATTGATTTCCTATATTACTTGTCTCTTCGACTTTCCCATACTTAGCTCTTCTATCATTTCATTATAAGTAATGCTAAATACAATCATGGAGTGTGCAAGTACCGCACATTCCTTTTGAAAAAGAGTAGGGTCCACTATTAAAAAATTAGTTTTTTTTATCATATAGATAATATATTTACTCACTTTTTTCAAAAGAATTGTGTGGCGCTTGCACATTTCACGGCTGCAAATATCATTTATCTTTCATTATTACTTTCCTAATAAAGAAAAACAATTATTCATCTTGTTGTAGATATTGATTTATCGTTATTCACCTATTTGACTTCCCCACCTCTTAACCATTATATTTTTTAATTATTCCCATGCATTGCACGCGTCAACGACTCGTCATTGAACTTAAAACACAGAGTAGCACAAACCTCATTGCTCGTTTCATCAATGGATAGAACAAATTCTTCAGTGTCATTGAAAACAGCCTGCAAAGAAAAGTTCAACACATCTGTTAATATGGACAGGTGATCCATAAAAACTATAGTACCAACCTTGCAATTTCTCAAATAACAGTAAGAAATATGGATTACTTCGATCTTCGAAAGAAAAATGATTGCCATGATACTAAACATGCGAGTGAAGGCCAAAAGCAAAAGAAAGAAGGGAATATTGTGATGAACATTTTTTAGTACGTGATTAAATCTCTTTCCACTTGATTTTTTGAAAACATTATTACTACTATTCACAGCAACTAGCCTGCAGGTTTGTCTCACCAATCAAGCTAGCAGATCTTTGCTGCATAAGGCATAAATTGACCATTTTACTTGGATTCGATTAATTCATACGTTGTCCTATTTACATATAGACAGTCTATACTAAGACGGGTTATGAAAACCACACTAGCAACAAAATTCTAGTCAGACACCTGAAAATTCAAGTTCTCCCAAGTCTATACACCACATTATTAATTAGATCCTTGCATCCAATTTTATAAATAGATTGCAAAATATAAACTGCAATAGGCTCTCAGTTCACTCATACCCGACAAATTCTTTGAAAACTACTTTGAGAATCAAGCCACCCTTCTCCGTAGAAAACTACTTTGAGAAAACCACCCCATTTTTACACTCCATTTGAGGGTTGAAGGCTGGGACTTCTTTGCTAGAAATTAAAACAGAGAAAAGTTGCCACATAATCACGAAAATCTACATGCTTAGGAAACAGAACTTAGCTACAAAGGGTGTCTTTCTCCCAAGGAAATCAATAGAATGAGTCAACTATAAAAGAACCCAGACACATAGATGACCAGTGCCAAGGAAGCTCAGTATAAACCCTTCAATGAAGGCTTTCTGTACATACCTGGCTTCGTAACTGCATATGTGTAGCTCCAACATATTGTTTTACCAATCTTCCAGTGCCAACTTCCCAAAGCTTCACGGTAGAATCCTTCCCGCAAGAGAGAACAAACCTAAAGGGCAAAATGTGAGTCATATTCTAAAGCACATATGCAACAGTTGCAAAAGCAAATCTTAATGTATTTAACAAGTCAGTATAAAGGCAGACTAGCAATGCATATCGCGTCCATAGATTTGATTGCCAAAGAAGTACATGTATCCTCCATGCATAACGTTTCTATGCTCTGGTCTTTACTGACACAAACTATAAGGGACATCCTGTAAACTATGACATGTTTTTATTTTCTTTTGTTTTGATTTTTTGTTTTTGATGAGTAAGCGAGGACCATGTTTTTTATTCACAGAAATGCATAAAGCAAAAAGCAACTAGACTTTGAAAATGAAAGCTTATTTACAATCATGAAAAAAATGCCTGCAAAAGTAAGAAAGCACAAGGAGTCAAATTTAGAATCCTTATTAATAACATCATTGTCTTATTAACATCTGTTTTTATTACAAATATCTTTCTCATTCCAGTTCCAGTGGTGCCTCTAAAGCAGAATACCTCAATTTCTACAAATATGCATCCACCCCCACACACATTCATTTTGCATTACGACTCAGAGCCAGTCCATGATGCATACCTTTGATCTTTTGTAAAATTTGCACTAGTGGCCTCAGCCGTTCCATGTGCACTGACTATAGAGCGCACACAATTGGCAGTGACTCCATCCCATAACCGAACAGCACCATCTTTAGATGCTGTAACATACATGCCACCAGTAGATGAATACCTGACCTGCATGACCAAATACATGGAATTGATTCACTTAATGCCGCCAAATTTATAGGTGAAATTTGGAAAACTGATGCTTGTGAGAAGATGATTGGGAGGTGACCATGCCTGATTTATGGCTCCATTAACACCAATCTCGGGAACATTCGATGATAGATAGCATTGAAAGGTATTCACATCGTACAGGTGTGGAATTGGATGGTCAGTTCCTGTGCTTATTTTTTACCAGCAGATTTTTTTAATTAGTAAATAAGAATTTTATTAATATAGGTGAAGCCAAGTACACAGGACACACTAGATCAACACCTATGCATGAGTGTCTAAAGATACAAGGAAAGCATGTATGTTCATGCCATTAAAGTCTATTACAATCGACCAATGGAAGAGTCTGAAAAAATAAAGTTCTAATCTCGTCCATTGTCCATTCACAATTCTCACATCCATTGTCCATTCACAATTCTCACAACTTCGACCATTCCTCTCTATCTACATGCACCACCATAGACAGATCAGTATCATCTTCCACGTAGCTGCAATTTGAGTGGTACCTTGGAATGCCTTGCCAGCTGGCCAAAAAATTCACAACCCTTCATGGCATCACCCAATGGTGCCCTGCTCTAGCAAATATATCATTCCACAAATTCATGGCTACACCACAATGCAATTATAAATGATCCACCGATTCCCCATTGTTCTTGCATATATTACACCAATCCAAAAGATAATGAGTCGGCGTTTCCGTAGGTTATCTAAGGTGAGAATCTTCCCTAATGAAGTTGTCCATACAGAAAAAGAAGCTTTTTGGGGGGCCTTAGCCTTCATATGTTCTTCCATGGGAACGTTCTTGTAGAATGTTTCATAAGGGACTTATAATAGGACTGTACAGTAAATCTTCCCTTTTTGGATGGTGACCACAAAATCGTATCAACTCCTCTATGATACCCCATATGATAAAGATAAGGGTAGGTGGTGAATGAGATCCCACATTACTTGGGAAGAAGAAGTTCTTGCTCTTTATAATGTTCCAATGATGCTCCAATTGTAACATTGATTAGTCCTGTTGAAGTATAGGCCATGTGGTTTGAGTCTTCCATTGGGGCGTTGCAAATGGTATCAAAGCCTATCGCAACCAGAAATGTGGGATTTGAGCTGTGCCACCTACAACAGACAGGTCCAATGAGGACGTTGGGAATTTAAAGGGGGAAGATTGTGATACCCCATATGATAAGGATAAGGATAGGCGGCGAATGGGATCTCACATTGTTTGGGATGGAGAAGTTCTTGCTCTTTATAAAATTCCAATGGGGCTCCAATTATATATTGACTACCTTTTGGAGTATAGGCCATGTGGTTTGGGTCTTCCATTGGGGCGTTACATCCTCCGTTCACTCTACAATTATACACAAGATTAAAGAAATCTGCATATGTCAATTTCCCAGTCTTGAGCAGCTCTGAGGAACATGATATTCCATTGGGGAGAGCCACTAGAGAGATCCATGAGTTTTGCTACTGAAAACTCCTTTCTTTGTTCAATGCTGTCTATTGTTGGATAAGCTTTCTTAAGGATCGATCTCCACAACATAGATCAGTCCATAATTTAATTCTGAAACTATCCCCAACTGCAAAACATGTGTATCGATGAATATTTATCCAGCCTCTTCTGATGTGTTTCAAAAGCCCCAACCCATGTGGTCCGCTCACCTCATTCGAGCACCATCCTCACAAAAATCCACCATATTTTAAATCTATGATTACTCTCCACAAAGCTCCCCTCTCCTCGTGGTACTTCCATAACCACTTACCCAATAAAGTCTTGTTGAAAATCAAAAAATTCCGAATTCACAGCCTGCTGTCACGTATTGGGGGTATAGATTGTAGCCCAATTCACCAAGTGAAGCTTGAATTCTTCATATATTCCCCCCCATAGGAAATCTTGTTGCAATTTCTCTAACCGATAAACCACCTTTGCGTGGTATTGGAAAAAAAAGATAAGAAGTAGGTAGGTAAGTTGGAAAGAGTACTTTTTATCAATACAACTCTACCACCTATGGACAAATAAATCCTCTTCTAACTTGCCAGCTTCCGCTCCATTTTTTCTGACACCCCGCCTAGATGGACTACAACTTAAAGGAGGCCCAAGGGAAGACCGAGATACTTTAGTGGCAAGGTGAAGACTTTGAGATTCACATTCAATTCCAATGCCGCTTCAAAACAAAGTAGAAGAGCCCACAAAACTTTATTGTGATTGTGACTAGCACCAGAGAATACAAGAGTATCATCTGCAAATAGGAGGTGGGTCATCTCAAGTGTGCCAATTATTGCATCCCCTATTACAAAGCCAGATAGAAATCCACATTCCACAAGACCTACAATTATTTTACTAAAAGCTTCCATTATGAAAACAAACAGTAGTGGGGATAGGGGATGATCACCTTGCCTCAATCCCCTCGAGCTTCTAAAGAAGCCCATTGGAGTGCCATTCACCAAAATGGAGAAGCGTACAGTGGATAACAAAATTTGATCCAAGAGCACCATCTCACTCCAAGTCCACACCTCTCAAGCATGTGTAACAAAAAATTCTAGTTAACTCGATCATATGTCTTCTCCATGTCAAGTTTGCATAATAACCCTGGAACAACCAACTTGATGCAACTTTCCAAGCATTCATTGGAAATGAGGACAGAATCAAGGATTTGCCGACCTTGTATGAAGGCATTCTAGGGCTTGGAAATAATCTTATCCAATACCGTACTCAATCTATTAGCCAAAACCTTGGAAATAATTTTGTACATTCCACTCACCAAGCTAATAGGAAGAAAATCCCTAATCTCCACCATTCCCGGCATCTTTGGAATAGGAGCAATGAAAGTAGCATTAAGGCTTTTTTCAAAAGTACCTCGTTCATGAAACTCATGGAAGAAGCACATGATGTCATCTTTAACTACTTCCCAGCATGCCTTAAAGAAAGCCATAGTGAACCCATTTGGACTTGGAGCTTTATCACTTGCCATTCTTTGCACTACATTGCAAACCTCCACCTCCTCAAATGGTCTCTCTAGCCAACTTTCTTCATGGTCGTCGATCGATGACCAAAAAATAAGACCATCTAGACATGGTCTCCAAGAGAATTGTTCCGAAAGTATTCATAGAAGTTGGTAATATGATCCGCAATCTCATTAGGATTCGATGTAATCCTCCCATCTACTAATAATGACTCAATGACATTGTGCCTTCTATGTGAGTTAGCCATGCAATGGAAGAACTTGGTGCATTTATCCTCTTCTTTTAGCCATAAAGCCCTCAATTTTTGTCGCCATGAAGTCTTCCATTGAAGCCATCCTTTCAATATCTGATGCCACTTGCTGTTTGTGAGTCTTCTATTCTTCTGTGAGACCCCTCTCCTCCTCCACGTCCTCCAGAACTTGTAATTTGTTGAAGAGGGACTTTTTTCGGTGTTCCACATTTCCAAAAACCTGTTCATTCCATTTTTTCAAGTCCTCCTCGAGAGCTTTTAGCTTGTGGGCCAGCACATAACTAGGGTTGCCTTGTATACGATAGGATGACCACTATTGTCTAACTCTCTCAACAAATCCTTCTGATTTTAGTCACATATTTTCAAACTTAAAATATATTTTACCTCCTTGAATGCATCCACAATCAATGAGAATGGGAAAGTGATCCGAACACAACCTTGGGAGCATTTTTGGATTAGCTATGGAAAATGTGCTTCCCACTCGGCCGAAATTAGGAATCTATCAAGTCTTGACCAAGTAGAATATTCTCTATTGCTGGACCACATGAAATTGCCACCAATAGAGGGATGTCTAGAAGGTCTTGCTCATAGATAAAGCAGGGAAAATCTGCCATTGCTGAACTAGAGCTAGGACCTCCTACTCGTTCGCTTGGGAAGTGTGTGACATTAAAATCTCCCCCAATGCACCAAGGAAATCTCCATAGGCTACAAAGTCCAGCCAATTCATCCCACAAGCCTCTTCTCTCAGTATTAGAATTAGGACCATAAACACCGGCAAAAGACCATTGATAACCATCTTCGATATTCTTGAAAGAAGTAGCCACGTTACCAAAATACCTCCCGAAGCCCCTTTAGACGGAAAATACAACCACCTCAAATGACAACAATTCCACAAACTCTGTATCATGGTTGGGGAGATGAGTTCCATTTTTGTCTCTTGTAAACATACCACATCCGCTTTCCAGCCACAAAGCTGATTTTTTACTTTGGTGTGCTTCTCTATCTCGTTTAACCCCCTTACATTCCCTAGACTATTTTGAGCTTCATAAAATCACCAATTTTGCCCTACCCTTTGTCTCGCCACGACTTGCACTTCCTTCGTAATTCACCGAGCAAGTCGCTTCAATTCCCTTGCCCTCTTCTTGTCTAAGTGGCATTTCCTAGCCGAATTGAACTGTCCAGCTTCGATTGCAACAAGTAGAGCCAAAAACTGATCTTCAAAGCCAATGCATAGGAGTCCTACACACATTTGAATCTCCTTGGCATTAAGTAGGACCCAATCTGAAGCTAAAGTCTGATCTTTCAGCAGGATGATTGAATTCAAAGGGGTAGGCTTGTCCTTGAATTCCATATTCATATCATCTGCTACCACCACCTCCTTATTATTGTGTTTGGAGACTCTAGGTGTGAATATTACCAAAGTGCCAGTCTCGGCTTAAGTATCCTGAACGCCCAATGTCTCATTATTGTCTTCCATCAGCATCTCAGTAACCCTTTGAAGTTCCAGTGCACACAATGTAGCAGTTGGACTTTCCTCTGTGACAGAGAAGGTTGCCAACTCGTTCTGCCTCTCTTCCTCTGCCCGAGAGCCACTTTCAGTTGGAAATGAGCTTTCTCACCTTCTAACACCATCGGCAACGTCAACTTTGGCAAGCCGACATCCAGCGAAACAACCCCCCCCCCCCCGGGGGCCAAAACCAAAAAAAAAAAAAAAAAAAAACGTGTTGCCTACCCCCAGCGAAGGGTTCTATTTGAGCATTGGCTCCTTCTGACACCTCCCACTGCCTGACAGCCATTCTCGGCTTCAAGCTCCATCACCAGCCTCAACTCCGACAGCCCATTGTCGAGGGTCCTCCCACTATGTCACTGGCTTCCGGCAATGCTCTCTGTGTGGTCACCGGGTTGCTTAACCCACCAGCGTTCTGTATTTTTACCAGCAGACTAGGAGTGATGCATGATTAGATTTCTACAATAGAAATAGAATCCAGCCTCACTACAACTTTGCAACATCATCAAAAAAAAATTTGCTGTGTTCCATAGCTCATCATAAATCAGGTTGACTGCACAAGTGTTTTTCATAGAATTTTTTATTAAACATCAACTAATGTAGTGAATTAAAAATCAAATAGTTCAAAAGATGTGTACTAAAATCAAATATAAATACACGAATGAAGAATGTATTACCTGCTAAAAGAAAATCTCCAGAAGGATGAAAAGACACAGAACGCACATTATGTGTATCCTGCATTGCTCCAAATAAAAACAAATTATGAAATGAATGCCAACCTATTCATAAATTATAAATTTGAAGCCAGATTCAAGAACCATGCTTCTAGCGAAATTACAAGCAAGACCTGGATGACTCTGAATGCCCTCTTTGCAGTCATTTTGGAAAAATCAAAGAACCTGAGGATGTAACGGTGAATAATGGATATCAAAGTCCAAGTCAAGTATCGTTTTTCAACAAATGAAGATTGTCGTGTTTAAGGAAGAAGAATATATACTATAGCTAAAAATGAAGACAGCTTCAGATATAATTAAACAACAAAATTCATACTTTATGGTGTGATCTTTGGCCCCAGATATCAGAACAGTATTTTGAGGATGAAAATCCAAATCATTGATTGGCTGCAATTGCATTAGAAAAGCATTAGAATGTATGTGGGCAGGCATGATGACGTCATCTATTCATTTTCCAAAACAAGACAAGGGGCAGAAAAGATGAAATGCTAAAGCTCATTTAGTGATTAGAACAAACTTGATCTAACCATTAACATTCTGATCTACATCAAGCCTAAACCATAACTTTGAGATATTATACATAGAGGAAAATTATAAACTCTTGATGTATGATGCTTTGTGATGAGTAATCTGATTAAAGAACAAGCAAAACCTTAACAAAATAGTTCTCCTTCCTTATTAAAAAAAACAAAAAGGAAAATAGTTCTGTTGCACCATTTAAGATGACCATAGGTACAAGTCAACAGAATGTCAACAAAGATAGATTTTTCTGTTTTTTTTTTTTTTTCCCGATAAGTATCAACAAAGATAGGTTTACTTGTATATGGTCATAAAACGTCCGTATGACAGGCCGAACAGGACCATCTCTTGCATCTGGCAACATCATTTGCTTAATTTTTGCAACCTGTAAGAAAAAATGGCAAATTGAGTAAAATCTTGAATACGGGAAAGAACCGATCAAATGTAGAAAAAAAAATCAACACCTCAAAGAGCTTTATCGATGTATCTGCACTTCCTGTGGCAACAAACCTCCCATCACGACAAAATCTTGCACATCTGGCTATATTCTAGAAAATTTAGACCGTCAGCCAAATGAGAAGCCCAGAAGCAATATATTCAGTGTACTGATGACACTAAACTAAAGCAGATCACAATATTTAAAATTAATCAAATATATACCTTGTGCTCTGAAAGATGCCGTGTCTCATGCTTTGGAAAACTCTTTGATGAACCTTTTGTGTCCTGCATAGCACTGATTCGATAAAAGACGTGTTATTTCAGTTTTTTTAACAAGGATTAATTTAATTAAATATTGAAAGTACATTAATATAAGTGATATGGTTGCTGTATGTCACCCATGCACCAAGTATTTACTTTAGAACTTGAAACATTTGATGTTTCTATTACAGTTTGCTCGAAAATTTATCGCAGGATTATCCACAAATACACTATAGTAGTAATTTCCCATGACCTCTATGATGTTCCCAACCTCAGCCTGGGATTTGACGGAGACTGAAGCGTTGGGATATTCAACACAAGGTTGCATACCCTCGTTCATGACAGAAAATATGCAATGCACCTTAGCATGCTTCTAGCAATATGCAATAATCGCAATGGAAATTTTTGTTGTTCAAACATAAGTTGCACCAAAATAGACTAAATCCCAAAATATCATTCATAACATTAGCACATAGATGAGTCCATCATGACTTTACTGAGGCATAGTACTGGAGTATGGACTCCTTAATTAGAGACTCCAACATAATCTCTTAACTACACATGAAGCCGGTTGCGCAACTTAGCTATCAGTGACAATGACATTCAAAAATTGGAGTAAGATCTCCATGAGCTCCTCCAAATCCAAACCCTCTCTATTCGACCTCATCCAGGTGGGGATGGTCTACTCCATGTTGACCTGTCATAACTTCTACCATTCCGAGTGGAAATGGTAATTGAGACTACCACAATGAGATTTTTCAATCTCAGCAAGTTATACAACTAAGCTACCATCAATTTATAAAGCATGCACAATAACAAACATGACGTGTATGCATGATTGACATGGACTTGCTTTTACAAAACTTAACTTCAATGACATCAAAGTTTCCGTACTTCATAACATGCTTGCTTTCATAAAACAAATTTTGTTCATTCATATTCTTGTTTTTACATATCATCAGAGATACTCAAATGGAGCCAAATGCCTTCTCCATGAGTATTTTATTCATTTCATCATAGATACTTAGATAGAGCATAATGTCTATGCCATGAGTATTTATTCATTTCATCATATATACTCACATAGAGCAAGATGCCTACGCCATGAGTATTTTATTCATTTCATCAAATATACTCAGACAAAGCAGAATGCCTACACCATGATTGTTTTATTCATTTCATTAGAGATACTCAAACAAAGTAGAATGCCTATCCCATGAGTATTTTATTCATTCCAGAGTGGACAAGGGAATTCCACTAGGATAATCCCCCATCCTAGCATTTGAGGTCGTGATAAAAACTTAATTTTCATGCTCAACTTGAAATTCATGACAGACTTGCATGCTTCATGACGAAATGTTCATGCTTATGACATAGGGTATCATGGTACAACATAAATCTTTAGAATATTACGAGAATTTAAATGAAACATGGATCATTTGGCATAGCATTTATTATCTAGCATACTAGCATATACTGAGAGTAAGTTAGAAGCTAACTGAGATATACTAAAGTTAGGAAATCTCATTAACAAGGAAAACTCATAATCATTTGCAAAATTTCCCATTTAACTCTTTGAAATTTGCAAATAAGCCCCTAAACTTTCAATAATTGCAATTGAGCTCCAAACTTCACAAACCTCATGTGTTTTCTATTCTAAATCCATTTTTGAACTTAGAAATTAAGAAATCATACATCTACCATAAGAAACCTATCATGGCCAAAACACTTAAAACCCTACATTTCACTGTGTGATTTTAGGCCTATTTGCATACCATTGGAGACTTAATCCGAATTTAGTATTTTAACACATTCTAAACCAGAGCTTAATAACATGTTAAGTCACTAGATTCATATTCCTCATGGCCATATATCCATCATATGAATTAACCAACACAAATACATCATCAAACTTCGCAACCCGAAACTAGTATGGTGTTCTTTAGCATTTCTTTTGCAAATAAATATCAAGAACTTCAAAGAGTCATACATCCTAACTTCTAGCATGCTAAGAACTCATTTCTTGATGGTATTATAAAATCCTAAGCAACTTGTTCATGATATCAAGAGATAGAAAATCAATCATGCCACAAACCCTAAAACCGAAACATGATTGTCTTTTAATCTAGAATAATTTGACTAAATCCTTATGTAGCATGCTAATTCCCTTGAAATAACTCACCCATGATCATCATAGTCAAGCCCTAGTTAGGTTTTAACTCTATTTTAATCATGTCATGACCAAACTTCAAGATTAAACGAAACAATAGGAAAGAACCTCAAAGCTTACACCAAAATCATGCATCTTTAAGTATTCATCAAAGATTTAACTCAAACCCTAGTTTCTTGGTTCAACACAAGGCTTAACACATGGATTTAACTCCCATTAAAAAGGGTTTTGAAGGTCCACTCACCAAACCAAACTCTTGAGTTAAAAAAAAGAAAAGAAAATTCAAATCTTCAAAGAAACTCATGCTAGTTTTCAGTTTTACAAACCTTAATTGGTGCATGCAACCTTTTGAATGAAAGCACTTGTGTTACGAGCTCAAACCAAGGGTTGATACACCATACATGTCACTAACTCCATCAAAACCGAAATTATCAAATAAAACCTAAGACTATATGGCATTTCAAGTCAAAACTCCAAACAACCAATATCATGCTAGCCAAACACAACATCTTCCAATTCCACCAACTTCAGCCATTTAATCTCAAGGAAAATCATTCAAGCATCCAAACTAACATGTTCCTAACTAAAGCAATAGAAGTAAAAGGAGAAGTGATAGTGAAAGAGAACTTACCAAGATCTAGCACTTGGAAGAGGTTGGGTTTCCTCTACACACACCCTCACTTACTCTGTTTGCTCTCAAAGTGCAAAGCGTGGTGTGTTTGCTTGTGTGCAAGAGAGAAGGAAGCTAGGGAGGAAGTGTGGAACAAAAGAGAGAAAGGGGAGGGCTGTTGGGTTCAGTGGAGCAAGGCATTGGGTGATGGGAGGGTTACTTGTGGACTTGTACAAAATCCTTGGTGGGTGAGACTTGACCAATTGCATGGGGAAAGGGTAGGGCAGTTTTTGCTTGACAGTGGGAGAGGCTTTAAGGGCTGAAAAAGCTGCCCAACATGGGGAGGGCATGGGACTATGTTGGCGGTACAAGTGGGTGTCTTGGTTGCTTGCAAAAAGTGTACAAGTTGGGGGCGGAAGGAAGGACAAAACCGAGTGGGTGAGGGCTAGGGTTGTCTCAGTGTTGGGGTTTAAAATCCAAACCTAATGAGTGGGCTGGTCGAGGGCAGTACAAGGGGTTAAGTAGAATGATATGGTGTGTGTAAGAGGTGTAAGGCTTTGTAAGAAGGCATGGGTTTGACTTGTTTCATACTCAATCTCCTAACAAGTGTGTACTGTCAAAGCTGGCCATTTAAAATCAACAGATTCTATACTTTTTTTTTTTTTGGTGTGCCCATGAGGTTCCCTAGTGTTCCTAGGCTGACTTGGGTGTCCTACATGACGAGGTGGCAGCTGGTTGATGACGTGGCACTCCCCGATTGGCCCATTTGGCACACGAAAATCACGAAACTTTTTATTGCACCATAAAATCCTAAAAATTCACATGAATCCAATGGTGCAATCCATTTTATCTAATTATGATCCTAAGTACCTCAAAAAAATCCAAAAGCATTTTGTTTCCTTAGCGGATCATAATTTGAAATGTGCTACCAAACTAAAAACCTAACGACTTCTAAATCCATGAATTTATCCTAAGGGGATGCTTGGGGAATGAAATGAGATGAAAAATGTGAATAGTAGTGAAATAGTTTGTGAATAGTAGTAAAATAATTTGAGTTATGATGTTTTATTGGGTTTTGGGAATTAAGAGAGAAAAAATTGAATAAAAATATTATAAAGTTAAAATATTTTTAAAATATAATATTTTCATATTATTTTTGTTTTAAAAATTGAAAAAGTTGAATTGTTTTTTGTGTTTTGTTTGACAGTTTTGGAAAGTTGTAATGATTTTAGGTAATGATTAGATGCAAAAGTTGATTATTTGAAATTAAAAAGTGTTTGTATTTGAGTGATATTTGGGAAGAAAATGAGATGAGACAAGATGGGATGGGATGAGATGAAACCTATTCCCAAACAACCCCTAAGTTTTCATGGCATATCAATTGTCTAAATAAAAGAAATTCTTTCCATTCTAATTTCTTTCGGGGCGTTACAACCCCTATACACATGCAGTTGAATACAAGCATGTTAAGCAGATAAGGAACTATGGCTGAAAACCAATAAAAAAATTAACAAATGGGAGAAAAATAATATGCGCACGCATTTTTGGACAAGTGATAAATTTCAATTTAAACCCAATTGTAGTTTATGCAGGCTCAGAATACTCAGTAGAAAGTGCAGCTTAATCCCTCTTTTAACTCCAATCTATGGATGGATGCAGCAACTGTTGTCAAGAAGTGTCATGATTAGGCTAGAGCAGAAGATAGCGTTTAATCATATGGCAGAGGGTGAGGTGAGTTAGTGGTCAGTTTAAAACTTGCCAAGCAAGAGAAAAGGATGAATTGTGCAGAAAAAGAAAGCGTAGACATTATTTATTATAAGTTGTAAATAGAAGTTACAAAAAATGCTCAGGAACCATTACGCGGAAGTTCCATAAACATTTCTCACACCATGAAAAAATTTCATTTAAATTGGGTAAAGTGGAGTGGCCTTTTCTATGGGCAAGTATATTGGATATTTATGCTTGATATATGGCACAAAATGAAAGAAAAAAGCAAAGAATGTACCTCTTTCTCCAAATTCAAGACAAAAAAACTATCTACCTATCATTAAATTTTTCCTCGGAAGAGAAAAAAAATAAAAAATAAAAAAAAACCTGACATTAACTTAGTTTCTCTCCTAATCTCAAATTGGGCTAACAGATGACAGCTTAAAATTACATTTTACCACAAAATTGCAAAGGCCAAAACCTATTCTATTTAATAAAAATACCTTCATTTCCTATAATCTTCAATACCCTTATTTCTAAAATAAGGAGGAAGGCTATTTTTAATGGGGCACAGAGCTTTTAGCAACTTCAAAAAAATGAAAACTAAGATAGCTATTTATTTCAAGAAAAGCCTTTTTTCAGTAAGAATCCACAGCCTGATGACAGTTAAACCCATGTTATTCATTATGGGAAAAAAAAATGCATACAAATAAAAATTAGACAAATTGGCTTAGACAAACAGACAGAGATATTTAGGAAAAACAAGTGATTGCCTGAAATCAATGGCAGCAGCGCGAGGAGCAGGGATTGAACCATATGATGCAGGTAGTGATGCACCCAAATCATAATATGCAGATGATGTAATGCCTCTTAAAATCTCATCTTTCTCCACTGCAAGACCCTGTTACACCTCAGAGCCAAAAAAAATATTCTTTCTATTTCTTAACAACAAGGGACGAAGAACCAAAAGAGCGGATAAAATACACAGAAAATGAATAAGAACCTTTGCAAACAGCTCGAGAAGCTTATTAGGTGGGGCTTCAGCATTAAAAGGCGTCATAGTTGCAGAAGCAACTGCACTTGCAGCCTAGTAAAGAGAAAATTATTCAAGCCCTTATGCTGTTTAGTATCCGGGAAAAAGTGACAGATCAAATGAAATAATCAATTCGTAAATTCCCTCACTAATTGGCATGCCAACTATTTTGCATTGTTGAAATTAGTTGTCTTTCATTCCTTAGGAACTACAACTTCTATTTTTTATCATTTCTTCGTTAATCCCATAACGAAACTGAAGAATTAAAGAATAGTTCGCTGAGCTAATTACTTGTTCAAGGCCAGCTGATTCAATTTTTCCCATCTATCAGTAAGACCAGTTATAAATACAGAACTCCACTTACGAAAAAAAATACAGAAACTTACACATATTTTCTTTTCTTGTCCCCACATTTTCACAGTAACCAAACAGACTATGTATTTGTCCAATTCTTAATTCTTCAGCGACCAGAACATACAAAATAGGGCTTGATAACGTCCTTTCTTGTACTTCTCCATCTTTTCTCAGAAGCCCAACAATTTTTTTTTTTGATCGGTAAAGAAAAAAAAAAAAACATTTACAAGTGCTTGCCTGATTGAGATTGTTGTCGCGAAGATGAGCTACGATGAGAGAATTGAGCTGCCTATATAGTTTCCCATCTTGCAGAGTCTGCTCCAAGCTGTTCTCCATTTCCAAAAAAAATACCAAAGCTCCCTACCTAAAACCGTCCCAAGTTATTTGAGATCCCACTTTCTGTGTTGGGATTTTGCACAGAAGTTCCCAATTTCCCTATACTCGTTGCCCTCTTTTATAGGTAGTTGCCACCTTGTCGGAACAACTACTTAGGCGACAAAATTCAATTTCAGGAATCTGGTAACAAATCCGATGCTACCCATTAGAGCACCAGTACTGAGCTCGCAATGGCAGAGTTCATCTTGGCGCCGCATGTTACCGTACTCCCGATGGCCGAGTTCGACTAGTTAAATTTTATTTTTTTTAATATTTTAAGGATAGTATAAATAGCACATCTAAAAAGTGCACGAGATAATTTGATTTAAAAATTTAAATTTTAATCGTATAAATTAAATTATATAAATTAAATTTTATTATTTAAACGATATGATTAATGTACTCTATATAACAACTTGGAAATTCATAAAAATAAAAAATTCTATTTTTTAAAACATAAAATTGAGAGAAGGTCAAAGGGTATACTTGTAAATTTGTAAGGAGCATTAGCAATGGCCTAGTCTATAAGTTAGCTAGAATGTTAACTTTTAACTCTAACATGGACTTCTAGATAGATTAGTCCATATTGGACTAGCTATCTTAAAGTCCAAACAATAATAAAATATTATATATTTTAATAATACTATTATTTTTTTAATATTTTACAAATACACTTCATATATTAGTTAATAACTTTATTAAATAAATTATTATTTAACTATTTGACTACAAATTATTATAAATATATTATTTCTTTTCTCGACTTAATTATTCAATAAATATATTTTGATAATCATTCACCCAACAATCACATATATAAACATACTAACATTTCTTCTACCCAACTTTTATATTTAGAATTGTGGTTGAAACCAACAAACATGCCAACAACTTTTTATAACAACCAACCACCATTTACAGTGGGAACACAAATAATTAAAGAAGCCATTTTTTTCAGCATCATTTGGTTTTTAGAGAGAGATACTCCCCATTCTCTCTAGAAAACTTCATTCTTGTAAGAAAAAGTCTACTCATCCCCCGGTTTCCCCATCGCACGACGCACACCCAAACCCGGTTTGCTTCCACGTCACGGTTCGTCGCCCACCCCAACCCTCACTCCCTCTCTGCTCACAAATCCCCTTTCTCCTTCTTTCTCCCTCACGACAGATGCTTCCTTCTCCCTCACTCTCCCTATCTGCTCACAATCCTTTCTCCCTAACCTAGACGAAGCCTGATCCCTCACTCTCCCTTCTCTGCGCAACCCCCCACCTACGGTCTGCCTACCGCTGCGAAGCCCCTCACTCACCCTCTCTGCAACCCTTCTCCATTACCCAAAAGAATCTAGGGTAAGCGGCAAACTTGAATCGAAGGTAATGTTTTTTGTGTGTGGAAAATATATAATTTGCTTAGTTTTTTAGTGGCTCAGTCTAGAGATTTTGACTCACTGAACTTGTAACTTACAATTTCACCGAGGAATACCATTCCAGCAATTGTTTCCATTCTCTTAAAGTTTTTTTTTTTTTTGGGGCAATCTTAAAGTTTTATTCCAGTAATTGATCAAACAGATCTTCATTTGTTTTGAGATTTTTCCATTAGCTTTGTTTGTTCTATGGTCGATTTGATGTTCGGAAGTTAAGTTTGGAATTGTAGAAATCCGTGTGCGCAAGTATAGTTATTAATCAATTTAGTTGTGCTTCTTCAGCTTGCAGATCTGCTTCTTTTCCCTTGTGTAAGTGCAATGGATGGTGGAGGAAGGACGTCGCTGAAATGGGGGACATGAGACAATATACGCTGCCTGGGGGGGAAGACGCGGGACAAAGTTGTGTTGGGAGGAAGATGCAGGACGTAATTTGGGGGGGGGAGGGGGGGGGAGAGAAGACGCGGGACTTAATGGGGTTTTCTGGGAAAGGACATTTCAAATAGAAAAGATGGTTTACAAAAATAAAAAATAAAAAAAGCCACGTGGGCTGGAGTGCGGAAGTTGTGTAACAGTAGGCGGTTGAGTAGCAACTCCCTTCTTGTAATAGCCGTTGCCGGAGAGGAGGATGGAGTTGTGGCTTTCACCCTCCTCTCTTTCTCCTTTTTCTTTCTGCAATGTTTATACTGTGACGCCCCCAAATTCCGCTTGGGATTGAACGGACATTTGAAGCGTCGAGACATGCAACACAAGGTTACCTGCCCCCGTTCATGACATATAAGATGCAATGTTCCTAACATGCATCTAGCATTATGCAATATTCGCAGCGGATAATCTTTTTCTTTAGCAATACTATGCACCAAACTAAATATATCCCAAATACTTGAAACATAATTCATACATAAAGGCATACTAAAAAGCCGTGATCATCACACTAGTCCAAAATGGTTGTGATCAAAAGAATACTTGAGATACAACTCCAAAAGTACAAGTATTAACCTAAGTTAAATACTATACCATCATCAACATCGCACCGTGGCCTAGTCGACCGTATTCAGTTGGTCAGATTCCAATTCTCCTTTGGGTCCTGTAACAAGATCTACCATTCGGGGGGAATGGTAGTTGGGACTACCACAGTGAGATTTGATTACAAATCTCAGTAAGTTAACATAAAACTTATACACAGGTTAAAAATGCATGCATGGCAGTAAAAGCATAAATGCATAATTATAGTCATACATAAACATAGTATAACTTGACATATAGCATGACTTAACCAGAACTTAAGCGTGAACTGAACTTGACTTAACATGGCATGAACTTAAGCTTAAAACATAACATGAACAATCAACATAACATGAACGTGAAACATAACATGGACATGAACATAACATAACATGAACGTGAGCTTGAACGTATCATAAACGTGAACATAACATGATGTGAACATGAACTTGGAACATAACATGAACATGAACATAACATGTACGTGAGCATAACATAACATGAACTTGATCTGAAACTTGACTTAACATAAACTTGGAATCTTATTTAATTGTCTTGATTAATAACGTGCATTAATACGTACTCCACAGTTGTTGTGGCCCCACGTATTCAAGTAACATAAAACATAATACGTACTCCACAGTTGTTGTGGCCCCACGTATTCTACATGTCACAATTGCTGTGTCTCATGTAGTGTATGCTCCACAGTTGTTGTGGCCCCATACTTCATGCTCCACAGTTGTTGTGGCCCCATGAATTCACATAACATAAAATATAATACGTACTCCACAGTTGTTGTGGCCCCACGTATTCTACATGTCACAATTGCTGTGTCTCATGTAGTGTATGCTCCACAGTTGTTGTGGCCCCATACTTCATGTAACATAAAATATAATACGTACTCCACAGTTGTTGTGGCCCCACGCATTATAAGTAACATAAATATAATACGTACTCCACAGTTGTTGTGGCCCCACGCATTATAAGTAACATAACATTAAATATAATACGTACTCCACAGTTGTTGTGGCCCCACGCATTATAAATAACATAAAATATAATACGTACTCCACAGTTGTTGTGGCCCCACGCATTATAAATAACATAAAATATAATACGTACTCCACAGTTGTTGTGGCCCCACGCATTATAAATAACATAAAATATAATACGTACTCCACAGTTGTTGTGGCCCCACGCATTATAAATAACATAACATAAATATAATACGTACTCCACAGTTGTTGTGGCCCCACGCATTATAAGTAACATAAATATAATACGTACTCCACAGTTGTTGTGGCCCCACGCATTATAAGTAACATAAAATATAATACGTACTCCACAGTTGTTGTGGCCCCACGCATTATAAATAACATAAAATATAATACGTACTCCACAGTTGTTGTGGCCCCACGCATTATAAATAACATAAATATAATACGTACTCCACAGTTGTTGTGGCCCCACGCATTATTATAACATAACATGTCTTATCTTTCTTAATGCATGTGATATTATTTAATATCATATACTTTTCTAACATGGCGTATACTTGTAAATGGCATAATATGATTTAATCATAAACATTTCATGGCATACATGTATCATATGGCATACTTAACATGGCATACTTATAACATACATCATTGTATGGCAGAAAAGATTATTTAACAGATAATTATTCATGAGAGATTAAATCATACGTAACAGATAAACATGTAATGACATAGCATGACATGGCATATACGATAACATACATACATAAATTGTAGTTCTCTTACCCATCACACATACACAATAAACTGATAGTAAGTTAGAGGCTAACTTACCTCGATCGTCGCGTTCTATGAGAATAGAGCGCGAGACACGAGGAACTGCACAACAGCTGGAAGAGGAACACTCGAGTCCTTAAGATTTTCACTTCTGAACTCAATTGCCATATTGTAAGCACTTGCAACACCACGGCCAACTTGAGGTTTCACTATACTCGGAAGAGATAAATTGACTTCAGAAAGCCTTTGCACTAAAACAAGTTCATTAAAATTATCAATAACAACCAAACAAACAACTCATTTCTCAATCCATATACTCTTAGCCATAGTCAACCACAAGATGACACCAGTCATCCCGGACTATAATCCATATCATCACTGCTTCGGGACACTGTCATACAGTTTCCCAACATTACACCATACGCTCCACACTTCTCTGCTACGCCATTCAACCCTTCGTGACACGCCATCCGATGTATCACGACTTAATACAGAGTACACTCACGTGAACTCTCTTCCATCCACACTACAATACCCATCACTGCGATACACGTCTCACGGTGCATCGCTACGCGACACGGAGTACGCGCTACGCGTACTTCCTTCGCTACAACACTCATCAACACGATGCACATCACACGATGCATCGCCATACAACACGGAGTACACTACATGCGTACTCCCTTCCTTCTACGACACACATCACTACAGCGCACGTCGCGCGGCGCGTCGCTGCATTACACAGAATACGCTACACGCGTATTCTCTTCACACAACCCGCCGTATCACATCTACGGCATCCATCTCACGCCTATACTTCACAGCACAGTCCACAAAATACACAATCAAACTCAACACTTCACAACCACACTTCGCTTCACAACTACGCAACGAACTCCACAAATACAACTACACAATCCACAAACCAACCAACTAACTATTTTAAACGTAAAATAACTAGAGATAGAAGGTTATACCATCGACGGGATAACCCGTGCGTCGCTCGTTGTTCGTCACGAACATGCGTCGGAGGAACGTACGTGGCGGTAACACCGCGTACGGTGGCTGTCCACCACATAAAGTGGTAGTTTGGAACCGAGAAAAGCTAAGCGTGGCCTTGGAAGGTTCATGGTCGCCTTGTGATGGTCAAAGGTGGCGGAGCACGGCGGCATCACGCCGTGAACAGTAAATCCGAACGGTGAGCGGAAACGCGAGGTAGCGAAAATTCATAGAACTTCATGGCAAGCTAGGGATAGGTAGATGAACATGTGGTGGAGCTGTGGTAGCGAGGTGGTGGTCGGACGGTGGCTAACGGCGGCGGATCGGCCGTTTGAAACCATTTTTGGCCTTGGAGAGTGTAGGAGAGTGAGAGCTCTACGAAGCTCCGTTGGCCATGAAATTTCTTGGGGAGGTTCATGAGGATGAGAGGAACAAGATGGTGGTGGTGAAACACCACGGGTGGCCGTGTACGGCGGCGCACGGTGGTGAAACCGAACATGTATTTTTGAGAAACCCATATGAGAAAAGTGAGAGTTTGGGAAAAAGAAAGACATGGGGAGGAAGCCCTTGATGAGGTGAGTCCAATGGTGGTGCTTGGTGGTTGATTTGGCCGTGTATGGTGGTCCAAAAATGTGAAAAACCCCTAGAGACCCATATCTTTGAAGGGAGAAAGAGAGAGAATGAGAGGTCGGTTTAGTACACCACCGGCGTGGTTGTGCTCGCCGGAGGGAGAGGATGAGGCCGGAGTGGGAGGTGGGGTCCGGCGGCCGGAGGTGGCGCCGGCTGGGACCTTGAAACCGAACGGCCATGGTGGCTTCCTTCATTCCGTCGACCAAGAGAGAGAGAGGGAGAGAAAAAAGAAAATAAAAAGAAAAAGAGAAAAAGTGAAGAGAAAAAAGGTAGGGCCAGAGTATATCGCTTCAATTCTACATTTCGGGATCCTCAAATAAACCAACAGTGAGTTAAAACACTGATTAAAAACGCGTAAATGTTTTATTTTAAATAAAACACTTTAAATAAAACACTACGATGAATTAAGGTAGAATATTATTTTATAAACTAAAATTTATAAAATAATATTTCTTCATCATTATATTAAATGATAAAGTACCGTTAATTAATCGAAGAGGATAAAATCATTTAAATTAATAAAACACTTAATTACTACACTGAGAAGAATTAAGATAGAATATTATTTTATAAACTAAGGTTTATAAAATAATATTTTCTTCATCATTATATAAAATGATAAAGTATCATTAATTAATCAAAGTGCATAAAACACTTAAATTTAAATAAGAATTTTCAACGTAAAATTAAACCTCTTAATATCTTAAAACAAATAAAATATTTAATCTAAATAATTATCCACAATTATAATATTTTCAGAGCTCATTAAATTATTATAATTGTGCTATTTTAAAAACAAGCTTATCTAATACTTTGAAATTCGGTGGATAAGATCCGGAAAAACGCCATCGAGGTACAACGCTTAGGATAAAACTGTTCATGATTTTACAGTTGTCGGTGAAGAACAAATTACGTGATTTACGGAAAAGATAATCTATGCACGTGATTCCAGATGAGGGTAAAGACGAGAGAGATGTGATTGCTGTCGGGAAAGAATCCAAAACGGATTGTCTTGCCGTCTACTATGCGTGAAAAGAAAAGAAAAGAGAATGGTACAGAGATAAGAATTAGCGGGCTGTTACATATACACTTTCAAAGTAGTGTTTTTTTCCTCCTCTCTCCTATGGTTCGATTTTTTTCAAATTTACTACTCTTTGGCCACCTTCAGCCTATACGTGCCGCACCACCGGTTCCTACAGCCGCCGATCTACTGGGACGATGTGGAGCCGTGCCAAAATGCTCAGCGCGTTGTTCTCTCTCACGGCTTGTTGCTGTGCGTGGTCTTCACGCGCCACCGAACTCAGACGCCTCTGACGGCTACACGCTCCATTCCAGCTGCTTCATCTCGCTGAGATCTTTCAAATATGGGCCATCCCATCCTCTTCCCACCGGTGCATGGTTGCCCCACTCCATCACAAGTGGGCGAGATTGCAGATGATCACTGGCTGCAGATCAGTCCACCAGATGTCGTGCTTTTCTACTATATTTTCGCTTTCCCTAACCGGTGATCTCGAAGAAAGGATTGCGGATCTATCCAAAAATCACCTCAAGACAACAAACAACAGTGAACCCGCCACGCTCACCGCTTCTAAGGGAGTTGTTTGTAATTTATTGCGAATGTCTTATTACCGTCTTTTAAGATAGCGTCCTCTTGGTAGGACATGGGTGAAGACCAATAAATTGGTCTCTCTCTTTTTTATCCACCTCTTTGCAATATTGTTATTGTTTTGGAGCATTTGTTGGGGAATCCTACCACGTACCCCCTCCTCATGTATCATCTTTTCTATTTTTTTAATGAAGTATACTTGCTTACTTAGGAAAAAAAACCAATCACCATCTACAATTCTTGAATGAACTTTTTTTGCCAACCCTTCTTCTTTTACCAACTTTTTTAGTTGTAACTAATAGTTGAGGATCAAACCTTATAAATAGACCCATCCTCTACTCATCAAAAGCCAAACTTTCTTCCTCTAATCCTTATATTTTTCTTCCCTCAATTTGCTATGGATCCCTTTTCAAATTTTGATGATGATTATTCTGATCGTGAGTTGGATATGATGCAAGCAATTGCAAAGATATCCAAGGGAACATCTTCTACACCTCGTCATACTCCTCAACATCGTAGGTTCATCAGACGTGATTCATTCGAAAGTCATCAACGTCTTTGGAATGATTACTTTGCTGAAACACCAATATATCTGCCCCATCTTTCTAGGAAAAGGTTTTGAATGAGTTGTGATCTTTTTTTATGCATACATGCTGCAGTAGTCTCCCACGATGATTATTTTGTCCAAAAGAAAGATGCTAGTGGGAGGCTTGGATTGTCTTCCCTTCAAAAAATGACTGCAGTGATTAGGCTGCTAGCATATGGGGTCACTGCAGATCTAATGGACGAGTACATCAGAATCGGAGAAAGTACCGCATGACAAAGCATGAAGAAATTTGTTAAGGCAATTGTCTCAATTTTTGGCAATGAGTATTTGAGATCTCCAAACAGCAGTGATATAGTGAGGTTACTAGATGCCAGACAAAGACGTGGATTCCCAGGTATGTTGGGTAGCATTGATTGTATGCACTGGAAATGGAAGAATTGTCCTACTGCATGGAAATGTATGTATTCTGGTCATCTGAATGAACCAACTATTATTTTGGAGGCTGTTGCATCTTATGATCTTTTGATATGGCATGCTTTTTTTGGTTTGCCTGGGTCGCATAACAATATCAACATACTTGATCCATAAAACAGATAAAATGGAAATAGTCCAAAAATCTCAGCTAAAGTTGTACTAAAATAAAATAAATCCATAAAACTTACATTTATAAAGTTTAAATTAACTCAACTATTTTATACTTAATTCAGCTATGTGGGTCTAGCACACTAGCTACAACTAAGAATTAACTGCATAAGTCAAGTCTGGAAGCATCATCATAAAAACTACTATATTGCTTCTCTATCTAGAGAGAAAAACTAAGATTGCAGTAGAATACAATATTGTAATTTGTAATGTTTGATAGAGCACATGCCAACTCCAAGAATATAAACACAGAAATCACCCAAGTGTTCAAATTGTCAAGCAATCCTCGTTAAGCAAACAATCTTATGCTTATGTGCAAAGAGAATCAGAAAAATTGTCTAGTAATTTACTTTAGGACAATATTTCCCTGTAAAAAGTGAAAGACAACATTTTGTTTACTGGTTTTTGCTTGTTTTCTGACTACTTATTACAAAACTTGTTTTTTGATAAGTCTATATAAAACAAAACTTGATCAAATCCAATATAGTCAAACCAGTTTGTCCTAACTCCTAATTAAACCCATACCCATGACTATTCAAGGAAAGTAATTCAAAACCTCAAAAAACATTTTCTTGGCAAGGTTTTATATAATATATATATATATATATATATATATATATATGTAAGTCAGAACCCCAAACAATATTGAAAAGCAATATTTAATCTCAAATTTTCCTCCATTAGAGTGAATATTGAATTAGTTATCAATAACTCTTAGAATACATGATTGGAGTCAAATTCTTAGATTCTTCTTTCATTGCTTTGTTAGTTTATGTAGATGACATAATACTAGCAAGCAATAACATGGATTCAATCACTGCCTTGAAGTCATTCTTAGATGACAGATTCAAAATCAAAGACCTGGGGGTATTGAAATACTTCTTGGGTATGTAAGTGGCCAGTTCTTACAAAGGGATCACTTTGTCCCAAAGAAAATACTCATTGGACATCCTACAAGACTCAGGTTTACAAAAAAAAAAAAACCTGTCCAGTTTCCCATGGAACAAAACATCAAATTCTCTTCATCTGAAGGTGATTTAATTGAAGATGCTTCTAGCTAAAGCTGAGTTAATTGGTAGGTTGATATACCATATATCCTTCTCGGCCAGACTTGACTTATGTAGTTCAAGTTCTTAGCCAACAATCAAACCAAGAATCACACCAAGAAAAATAAAGAGAATCACACCAGGAAGCTAGGGTCCTAATTTTCAATTTTCCTTTTTCATGCTTTTCATCTATATCTCTTTTCTTTTTCTTTTGTTGGCTTTCAATTTTTCCTAATTGAGAGTTCCAATGGAGTTTTCAGAACTGGTTTAGGTCTACCAGCAGGAGTGAATGAACTAACTATAGACCAATAATTGATAGAACACCGTGAAGAAAAAATAATAGACAAACAATAGTCCACAATAAACAAACAATATGCCAAAATAGAGATGGTAGAGAATCAATATGTAGATATCAAATGTGGAGACCATACCATTTCAGAAAAAAAAAAATGCAATACACCATAAACCATACCCAAGAACAATATGCCAAAACAAAGAATCATCTTTAGTATCAATAGTTGCCCAAAAAAATACTATGGAAAATTTAATAGACAATATCCTGTATACCATTTCATCCTAAAAAAAAAAAAGCAAAGCATTTACCCAAACAGATGCTATCGGTAGTGGCAGATTCGTGGAGGAAGAAGAACCTTCGGCGTGATTCGTGGAGCAAGCCGACGCTGAGCAATTGATTTGACCTGGCTGGGAAAAAGAGGATGTGATTTAATTGGGCTGTTGAAGATAAAATCAAAATCGGAGAAGAGGGAGAGAAGAGGGATGCATAATGACAGACAATGGCTTCAACAAAGAAGAGGGAGAGAAGAGTGAGGAAGAGAGACTTACTTTGGAGAGTTCGAAGATGATGGGGTCCACTAGAGAAGGCGAGCACTGGAGAGATTTGGGGTTGCGGGCTAAAGAAGGGTGACGGGTGAAGAAGAAAGAACCGAGTTCAGGAGAAAGAAAGAAAAGAGAGAGTCTTGGAGGATTTTGTGGAATACAACGAGAAACTGAGGGAAAGAGAGAGAAGCGGGTAACAGGAAATTGATAAAATATTATTTGCTCCTTGTACAGTGTCTCACCAAACTTGAAGAGTTCCTAAGAATGACTGTAGCATTTATGTCAAACAAATGATCTTTGACTAGGCCATTGCATATGACTTTCTGCAGATTTCTAGTTATTTTAAACTTGCATTGGGCAATGGCGAGACCATTTCCAATGCTCTAATACGTTAAGAGTTTTAAAATGTCTATTTCAAAAAAAGAAATTTAAAATATTCAAAGTCCTTGAATTTATTTCAGAAAATCATACTTATTACTGCTCATTCGGATCAGATTCTTTCTTAATCGCATCTGAAACCTGTAAAATTGTCTCACGGGCAGGTACTAACCGATTTTTTATCTAAACAAATATCCAAAATCCATACCCAAGTACTAGGGTTGGGCTACAACTATGAAGGAGTTGCATTTCCCAACTCCAGCCTCCAACTTCGATGAGAGGAGCAGCTCATTATGGACCTTGACTCCGACTCCAATAAGGAGCCCATTCTACTTTTCATTTGGAGTTGCCAAAGTCCATTTCAGTGTTGGGATGGATTCAACAATCGAATTGGACATTTTCTTAACTAATCTTTGTGACGCTTTAATGGAAAATCTAAACCACATGACCTATACTCTAAAAGAACTAGTCAATGATACAATTTGAGCTCCATTGGAACCATTATGAAAAGCAAGAACTTTTTATTCCTAAATAATGTGGGATTCAAAACACTACTTGCACTTAAATATCATATGGGGTACTACAGTTTTGTAACACCTTGCTCCCTCATGGTTAAAAACAACGTCATTCGGTGTGGTGCTACTGACATTGACTTTAAAATTTATTTTCTTTTGTTATAAAGAAAGCACTAGATAAAAAATATTCTATATAATAAATAAATCTTTCTTTATTAAAATACCAAAAATATAAAAGAAATTATGCGGAAGCACTTATTAAGATTTCTTAAACTCTGTACCATGAAAATAGCTTTAAAGCTTTATGCATGATCTAGGTCTCTACCATGCTTCCTTGGTCAAGTCCCACCTACAACTCCATCTTTAGAAATTTTCTCACTAGGAATGGTTTAGAAAAAAAAAAAAAAAACTAAACTAAAATGAGTTGAAGACTTAGTAGGAAATCCATCATAATGTAAACATACTAAACATAAAGTTTTTCACAAAATATTTCATGCTAAGAATTTAAAATGATGATTGTTCACATATATGCTTATAACATGTATGACTTGTCTTTAGTTATCTTATTTATCTGACTAGTCTGAATTATCTATTTGATCTAACTTGTCTGATTGAACAATGCACTTAACCTTGTGTGCGAGGTCATGCATCAGTCCCATATCCTGTGACCACAAGGGGAACCATTGATCTGATCTAAAAATAATATTGTGGTAGACTACACTTAAGTCTGTGGCTTGCACATCCACCCTAACTGCATTGGTACCATCATCTAAATAACCATATGATTAATCTATATCTATATCTTATACTTGTCTTGTGAAACCTTACGGGTCTTATGCAACGTGAGATATATGAAATGCATAATACATACATGACTATAATATGTGGAATGAAATATGATCATGAATTATGATAAATGACAAGCTTGCAAATATCATGATATGCGTGGTACATAAACATTAGCTTCCAAATAACTAGTTTTAATAATAATATATCTAACTAGCTAACATGTGCTAATCTTAATTTTATGATCAAATTACTTATCTCATGACGTTGCTTCTGAAATCTCAATTTGTAATTTGTCACCTCATGGCATTACTTCCACAATCTCACTTCGTAGGCCTCTTCAGTGATTGACTCCAACGAGGTAAGTATCTCAGTTTGCCATGTGTGGGTTGGTTGGAAAAATAATGGGTGTCTCAAGTTGTTTGATTTCACGTTGGGGGTTGTTTGATGTATGTCGGTGGTTGAGGATGGAAAAATTGTAAGGGGAGAGTTGTTGCGATTTTTTTTGGGGCAATGGCTGAAGGTTTGGCTATGAGGGCTTGTTGGCGTGGGGAAGGAAATTTTGTGGAGAATTTGCAGAGTAGAGGGTATATAAAGATAGAAGAACAATGTGTTAAATTTGAATTCAATTGCTGATTGTTGTAGGGTGATTCGGGAATCACTCCAGATTTAAGATTGCCGAATGATAGGAATTTGAAGATAGGGGAGGTGTTCGACATGTTCAATTTGGAGTCTAATAGTAGATGCTTATTTTACCTGGAAAGAGAGGTAGGGTGACAGAGAGTTTGATTTGGACTCAAGTAGTGATCAACCAATGAGAGACAGATATTGACGAAGGTGATGGCCAATCATCCGAAGAGTTTGGAATTTAACAACTACACTTTAGCAGTTCATTTAAGGTAGGATTGGGAGTGAGTGAGCTATGTAGGGACCTCACTCAGTGATGAATTTAAATTGAGAAAAATCCTAATGGTCGATCTTAAATTCTAAAATGAGTCTAGCTTGTCCAATAATTATCTTTGGGCTTATAAATATATTCTTGGGTTTATTTAAACCATAAAATACCAATTGGGCGTAAATAAAATTATTGAGCTTACTAAAATTTCTATAGTTCATTTAAATAACTTCTTAGTATGTGATCTCTTCAAAATTATTCAATAACCTCATTTGGATCTCTCAAAGTATTGGCACATTAAACATAATTTAGTCTCAATAAATTTATCTATATTGCATCTCCAATAACATTGAATTAGGTTGTTACAAGTATACAGTTATTCAAATATGCAGTCAAAACTGGTATGCCTTGCTTCTTAGAGTGGCAACCAAAACTTATCTTGCGTGCCCATACGCCGAGCACATGTGTGTAATAGAAAGGAAGTCGCAGCGGAATGAGTAAAGGTGATTAGTCTGTTATTGCATTGCATATGAAAACTTTGAGACATAAGATTCTATTTTGATTTGGTTACAAGCCCTGGAATGAGTTGGCATTAGGCCCTGCCATGGGATAAAATAGAAGCCTCTGTTTCTGGCCATGCCATGAGATATGATAGTGGCCTCTGTTTTTTGCTCTGACACGAGATATAATAGTGACCTCTATTATTGCCCTACTACGGGATAAAATAGCGGTCTCTATTTTGAGTGCACTCACTTTGGTGACAAAATATTGAGTTATGTTTTGGTTAGCTAATCACAAATATGCACAACCCTACCATGGGGGTAAACATGACCTCTGTTTCTGTTTCTGATGTTGTTTCAATTATGCTTATGCCTAAGGTCTTTTGTAAATATATTATTGAAAAATAAATGTTTTTGAAAATATTACTACTATTTTCTAGAACTACTTGTTTACGCCTTCTGTAACTGGCTCTTGTTTACATACTAGGTTCATTGCTTACTAAGTCAATGGACTCACCCGTTTATCTCTACCATTTTTTTAGATGACACTGATGGTTGTGACAGTTAGAATAAATGGTACATGACAGGATTATAAGAGAAGGGTGGGATAGGTGCCATGTGGCATAAGGGGAGTGATGAGATTTTAGAGAGCATGTAGTAGTGTTTAGTTTATTTTTCTTGAAAACATTTTTAAGGTATTTGATTTTGTAGGACTATTGTATCCAACTTTTTTTTTTTTTTTTAATTATGAATTTCAAGTATAAGGGATAACCATGGGTACATGGGCGACAATATAGTTCCAGGTATGCAAATATCTCACAGATTCTTCGAAAAAAGGTGAGACTCGGTTAAAAGTAATTGTGATGACCAGTTTTTATGTGTATTTTCACTGAAGGGAATATTTTAATTTAATTAAATATTTTATAGTGCTTTTATTTTTATTTATCGAGTTTTAAATGGATTTTTGTTGGCTGTTGGATTTAAATTGTGATTTAATTTATTTTGGCTTGTTTTTGGTTTTAAAAATTTAAATAGTTGGTTTTTACTAGTTATTTATTTTATTTTAGCTTGTTGATGTGTTTAAAATATTTTATTGGTGTTTATTTATTTATTTGATGTAGTGTTAATTTATTTTAATCGTTTTATGTTTTTATACCGTTTTCGGCTGATCAGTCTTCGGACTTCCGACGTGAGGACTGGACCTCATTAATTTCCTTCATCTTTTCTTTTCCTCTTCTTTTTCTTTTTCTCTTTTTTCTTTTTCTTTTTTTTTCTTTTTTCCTCTCCTCTCCCGTTCGGCTCTCTCTCTCCCCGCGTCCCTCTCTTCTCTCTCTCTCCTCACCCACGCCGTGAAGCTCCCACCGCCCAGCCCCGCCGTTCGCCGGCGTCGTGCCCGACGCCACCCCTGCCGGTCGACTCCCCTCCGGCCGGTGATCACTCCCCCCAACTCCCAGCCCCAACCGGCCGGCCATTTGGCCGGAAAACGCCCAAAAAGCCGCACGGTTTGTGGCTCGATCCGCCGCCGTCGCTCCACCTCCGGCCACCACCTCTTCACCACTTCTTCCCCTACTCCTTGCCGACCTAACCCACCCATCCCCGGCCTCAAACGGTCACCGGAGCGGCTCCCACGAGCTCAACTCCGATTTGCCCTTTTTCCGCCCCTACCGGCGTTTTCGCCGCCACCCACGGCCAAAACTCACTTCCACTAGCTTCATAATCATCCCTAGACCATTCCCTATCAATTTGGTGTCTTGGTTTGTCCCCGGTCAAAAGTGGGTATTTTGCGACCCACGGGAACAGTGCATTTGCACTGTTACGTTGCTTTCGCATCGCCGTTCGCTTCGCGCCGAAGTTTCTAAAAATCCTATATAGCGCTGTAAGTATTTTCCAAACTCTACTTTTAGATTAAATGTATTTTACTCTTTCAATAATTTAATTGGTTGGTTCGCTGATTCCGGACTGAGTCCGAGGAGTTCGGGGGTCGGATGAATGGAGGATGGAGTTGCTTGATTTGTTGTGCTATGGTTGATTTTATTTATCGAGCATTGAAATTGGCATTTACATGATGCATGCACTTGTATTTTATTTTAATTGATTAAATCCTGTTTTATTGGCGTAAATGGTTTTTTTGAAGTTATGCTTTGTACTTAGTTTTAAAAACAATATTTATATCATGTAATATTTTATTCTGTACCTTTGAACCGTTTGTATTTTATTTAAGAAAAAATTCTGGTACTTAGTATTTGACTTTGCTATCCGCTGCGTAATCTTCTTGTGCACATTTGTCGCTTGCACACACTTGGCACTCGTCGTTAGGATGGTGACCCGTGATGTCACCATCCGGGCGCCTAGAATTCCCCGTATCCGTACGTGGGGATTTTGGGGGCGCCACAGTAATCATTTTTTATGATAGGTCTAGCTTTTTCTTCAATGCCTGCACGAGACTTATATGTATACCTTAGACATGTATCTAATATTATTCTTTTAAAAAAATGGATGTCAATAAAAAAAAATATTCAATTTTAATATTGAATACTTACACAAATGAGAGTTTAGTCTTCATAAAGTTTTTTTTTTAAGATTCAAATCAAATTGATTTATTAAGTAGGAACTTTCTATTACATATGTAGAAGTTTATGAGTTTTTTTTTTTTTACCTCAACAAGCATGTGTGATATATTAGAAAACAAAAGGATAATACAAAGAGTTCAAGGTGCGTCTTTCCCCCTGTCAATATATAAAATACATCTAGGATACTATCAAGGGGTATGAGGCCAAAAAGTTGATTGATTGCTATCCATTGTGGCACTACATGGGTGCACTAGTTTTGAGACCGGTGTATTTTGGCTACTCTCTACTCATCTTCCAGGACGAGATTTTGACTAATGTCCTCCAAGATTGGAATTAGTTGGCCACAATGGGGAGGAAGTTTTTTTTGTTATACTATCAATAAAAATTTGGGAGTGTAACAGCCCGCTAGAAACTCAATGGTGGAGTTTCTATATACTTTAGGAACCTCGTGAAAATCGGGTTTTCACGAATTAACCAATCGCACAGGTTTTAGTCTGTCAACATAGTCAGTGTTAACACTCACTATGGTGCCAGAAATGCAATTTTTATTAATTGAGGTAGTGAGAAGTGTCAAAATATGTTATGGTCTGCGCCACTAGACTCAGTTGATTATTTAGGATTTTATGGTGCAATAACCTATTTTCATAATTTTAGACGAAACGCCTGTTCAAAACTGTGAAATTACTTTTAGAGGCACTTTGGGGTTAAGTTTTGATAAACAATTTTCACTGTAGGTTAATATGAATATTTAGGATTTTTTAGTACTAAGTTTATTATGCATTTTTTGGGAGTGAATAGTAACCTCGATAAGCGTACTAAGTGCGGTGTTTTCAAAATCACAGTATGAAATGTCTAAATTAGGTTAGAGAAGTTTTATTTAGATACTTGACAATATCTTAGCCACACAGAGTGGATAGTATTAAACACTTGACACAAAGAGGATAGATTTGTGAAGGAAATTAAGGTGTGAGATCATGCCACCTAAGCAAAACTTTTTTTATCTGATCAACCAAATTGAACCAGATCAAATAGAGTTTCAACCCTAGTGAAATCCTAAACGGTTGGAATCCAATTGAAACCCAAAAATCTTGGTTGAAAACCAAAACCCTAAATGGTTTTCCTAAACCCTAAAGTTGGCCTACAAACCTTTTTTTTATCCGATTTCTAGTATTGTGTTTAATCACTTGATTAAATCACTTCCACATGCTATTAATTCATCAAATCCTTGTTATGACATTATTATCCAACATTTTAAACCTTGGAAATTTGATTGGGCCAAGAAAAATTGGATTGGGCTTGATAGCATCTCAAACCCTAACCAAACCCCCTTTAAACCCCAAATTGAAGACCACTTGGTTGAGGCCCACCAAGGCCCACGAATTTGGCCACCTTGGCAAAAATTCTTGAAGAAATTTCCTCCACCACATGGCAGACCATCCACTGCCCTTTGCTGCACCCAATAGTAGCTTGATGTGAAGGAGAAATCCACCTCATCAACCTCCATACCTCACAGCTTCTACAGGCAGTCCTTTGCTCCTCACTATTCTCTACTTTATGTCACATAGCCACCTCCAATCAAGGGTCATTCAAGCCCATATCACCCCCCCTCCAGAAGTCTAAAGTCGTGCAAGACACATTTTTTTCCCTTTCATCACTTCTTCACCCCGTTCTTAGAGAGAAACCCAAAAGAGCTCTCTCAGGCAGATTTCTGGGTCTTTTTGCATGGAGCTTTTTGACTTTTTGTAAATATTTTTACATGATAAATCCTTCATAAAAGTTTTTCTTCTTTAAGTTTAGTTTCCGTAGATATATTATTCGTCTCATTCCATAGTCATTTGATTGGTCAAAAGTATTTTTAACCATGCAAAGGTCATTTTGGGGCATAAAACTGGAGAGTATGTTATGTTTTGGAGTTTTTGACTAAGCTAATGGACATATCTTGGTCCAAAATTTTTATGGTGTGTTTTTAGCATATTTTTATGTGTTTTCATTGAGATTTTGTTGCTTGAATAAAGTTTTTGATGAGAACTTTTCTTAGATCTAGAAACTTGAAAACTGGAAGTGGAAAAACTGTTTTTATTTGGAGAAAGTTTGAATATTTCATGGTTTGATCTTAGTCTAAAGGCTTTGATATTTTTTATGATGATCCTAAGTCTCTTATTTTCATGTTAGGATGTTAGTTTGAATATATTTAGTATTAGTTTCAAAGATATGATTTTTCTATGCAAGAGGATTTTGGTTAGGCCTAATATTTGATGTTTTTGGGTTAAATCTGTGTTTTATTGATTTTTAGCCATGTGATTTTAATTTTGATGGTTGGATATTCTTTAGAACACATTTTCAAACCACTTGATGTTTTAGTTTGAAGATCTCATCTTTTTAAGCGATGGATCAAGAGATTGATCAAAGCTACTTAAGAAAAAAGTTAATGTTTTTGGACTAAGTGTAAAACCAAAAACTCCAAGTGTTGTTTTGTGATTTTGGAGATTTTAGTTTGATGATTTAAAGCATAGTTGGTCTTAGGATGATATTATGAATATGTTAGAAGTAAGATTTGATTTTTTGGAATTCTTGGAAATATTTTGATTTAGGGTCAAAGCTTGTGATTCAAGGCTTTGGATCTTTTTACAAAAAGTTTGGTGTTGATTATTAGTTTTTTATAAATGGATGTTTTAAGTATGGTTTTAAACTTAGGATAGCAAGATCTTTATTGCAAAATTTTGGTTTAAGCATGAGTTTTGAAGTTGGAAGGAATTGCAACAAAAACCAAGAGAAATGGCCTATAGATGTTTCGGCCATAGTGTGTTTTCTATAGTTTTGATTTGCTTTAAACTTTTCTTAGTTAATATTTGAGTTTAGGACAAAATTTACGTGAGGAATGTAAAGTTTAAAAATTTTTGGAGTTAGGATGTGAAATCTTCAAGTTAAGGGTAAAATGATCATTTTTCCACATGTAGAGGGTAAAATGGTAATTTTACTCTAAGTTAGCTTGTTTTCATTGTTAGTAATTAAATTTCTAACTTTTAGAATACCCTTTTACAGTTTCTCGTGTTTCAAGCTTTATTTTCGTAGAAAGCGATGATCGAGATAAGTTATCTTCTAACTTACTATCAGTTTACTATGTATGTATGGTGGGTAAGGGAACCATAATTTATGTATGTATGTTATCATATATGTCATGCCATGCCACGTCATTACATGTTTATCTGTTACGCATGATTTATTCTGTCACGAATGCTTATCTGTTACACAATCTATTCTACCACGTGTTGCTATATGTTACAAGTATGTCATATTATGTTATGCTGATGAGTGTGCGAAAGTACACTCTAAATACCCTATTATTAGATTAAAATACTAAAATGTGAATAGAAATCATAGGAATTACTGTGTATTCTTAAATTGAGTTTCTATTTACATTTGGATACTCCTAAGCATTTTTTTATGTTTAATTTCAGAGTTTATAAAAGAGCAAGTCAAGCCTAGTCATATTCAAAGGAGGACTTTCATGGGGTTTGAGAGCAATTTGGAAGAAAAGAAAAAGAAATCACAAAAGGAAACCACAAGAAGTCCAAATCCGAAATTCGCTAGGAGATAGTCTGGATATACTTTAGTATTTTGACCGTAACCTTTTACTCACATATCGGATTGATGTGATTCTTGATGAGTTAAAAATCTATCTTAAAGGGCTATAAATTTGCCTCTAATAAGAATTTCCAAATTCGAACTCCTGGAGCATGTACGTGGCTGCCAAGATAAGTCCTAAAATTTAGGCGATTTTGTTATGCGGAAATTAAGATGACATTAGGGTTTCTTTCCTACCCTATATAAGCATATCATTAGCACGAAATAAAGGAGGGGGAGGCACAAGAAGCAGATCTGAAGAGAGGAGAAAATCATTCCCATGGCCACCGTTCGCTTCAATTTTCTCTGGAGATTTTTGTTGTCCAGTATATTTATGGGTAACTAAATTCTCAAGTAGGGCTAGGGATGAACTTGCACATTAGATGGTATTTTTAATTTATTTTTAATTTATGTATTTGATCTTCAATTACTAAAACTCTTTTGTTTTATCATTCTCAATTCATCGTTGATGTTTTATTCTCCGAATAATCATAGAATTTATTCTATTTATGGATTCAGTCATGATTTTTCTATTGAATGGATTGATTCTTTGATTATGTTTGGATCAATTATTTATCTATATTGATTTAGTTCTTTGCTGCAATATCGCTCCTTGAGTATATTGTCGTCGTTGAATTTTCTCAATAGGGACAGTAATTTATGTATTTTAAAAGTGATGAATGATTTTTCAAAATGTTACATTTGGTTTAATTTGGTTTATAAATCTATACCTTCCGATTGGGAATTTGGGGAATTGAATTCCTAATTGAGTTATCCAATGAATTAAGAATAATTAAAATACCGGATTTGTGCAAGGGATTCCTGACGCTCTACTGTTCGTCAAATTTGAATACTTTTTCCGTTAATCAGTTTGATTCACTTTAATTTGCAATTAAAATTAATCTTTGCTCTCTATTACTTATTTAATATTTTCCTTTAGTTTCTTTATTCCTTCTACTATTATTTTAATTTGTCTCCCTGTGGAATCGACACCCCAAAGCTGTGCTACAACTACCGCGTTATTCTTTGGGCGTAATCAAATTTTGGCAGTGTTGCCGGGGAGACAGTAGAAGAATTGTTAGATAATTTTTCTTTTCAGCAGTTTGTAAAGGTGGTAACTTCGTTCCCTCTTTTATCTTTCTGTATCTTTATTTTATTTTCTTTTTCTTTTTATAATTTTTTTTTTCTAATCATTTATTTGATAATTTTTCTTATTCTGAGAAAATGAGTGAACACGAAGATCAACCCATTAGGACCCTTCAAGATTACCTCCATCCTACACGCACAGCCACATCATTATGCATTATATTTCCAGCTAATACTCGCCAATTAGATTTTAAGACATGGATGATACAGTTACTCCCTACTTTTCATGGCTTGGAAAATGAAAATCCATATGTGCACATTAGAGAGTTTGAGGAAGTAGTTGCGACTTTTCATAGTCATAATACAACTGATAACATTGTGAGACTTAAGTTCTTTCCTTTCTCTTTGAAGGATAGAGCTAAGAGTTGGCTATACTCACTGAGACCACGATCTATTGGGTCATGGAATGAGATGACTCAGATCTTCTTTAATAAATACTTTCCCCAACATAAGACCAATGCTTTAAAAAGACAAATCTCCACCTTTGCACAAAAGGACAGTGAGACTTTGTATCAGTCTTGGGAGAGATTTAAGGAGCTATTGAGTATGTGTCCTCACCATGGGTATGAGAATTGGCGCTTAGTGAGCTATTTTTATGAGGGACTTACACCTAGAGAGCGCCAATTTGTGGAGATGATGTGTAATGGTGAGTTCTTACAGAAAGATCCTGATGAGGCCATAGAATACCTCAATGAGCTTGCTGAAAAAGCTCACACTTGGACTGGACCTAGTGCTACTGAGAGCACAAATAGGTCACGACCTGCAGGAAACCTAAATAGTGGTGGAATTTACCATCTCAGGGAAGAGGATAACCTAAAGGCTAAGGTTGAGATGCTCACTAGGGAGTTAGAGGTTTTAAAGACTAAAGACTTAAAGCCAACACACGTGGCTAATCATTCGGAGTCTTTTGGACCATGTTTTGTGTGTGGCGGGGTAGATCATCTTGCCCAAGAGTGTCCCACATTTGCTGAGATGAGAGGGATGTATGAGGAACAATGTAATGCCTTAGGTATGTACAAGAAGCCTTTTACACGTTTCTCTGATACCTATAATCCGGGATGGCGTAATCACCCCAATTTTAGCTGGAAGTCTGAAGACCAGCCACCTGCACAACCCCCTAGATCATATCCTGCACCTTCATTCTCTAGGAGCCCCTTAGAAGATACTTTACATGCTTTTATTGAGGCGCAGAGTAAAACTAATCAAAAGTTTGAATCTTTAATTATGCAGGTTGTTGAAGAGAACAAAGAGATAAAGAGTCATATATCCAAGATAATGAGCTCCTTGAGTGTGAATGATCGTGGCAAGTTTCCTTCTCAAACTCAATCCGCACCCCAAGGTCAGCATATGGCACAAAAAAATTTGAAAGAGGTCAATGCCATTGTGACAAGAAGTGGTAAGTCCTTACACATCCCAACAACTAAAAAGCCAGCGGATGTTGAAGAGGAACAAAGCAATAATAGTACCGAGTTCCCCAAGGAAGCTGAGGTAATCAAGAGTCCAGTTAAGGTACCATTTCCTCACGCTTTAAAATCTGGTATGCGAACTTTGGATTCTAGTAATGAAATCTTGGATAACCTCAGGCAGGTAAAGATTAACCTTCCTCTTTTGCATGTTATTAAACAAGTTCCCACTTACGCAAAAGTTCTTAAAGATTTGTGTACAGTTAAGAGGAAGCACTATGTTAAGAAGACAACATTTCTGACAGAGCAAGTTAGTGCTCTAATTGAGCAGCAAATTCCTCCTAAGTACAAGGATCCGGGTTGTCCAACGATTGCATGTACTATTGGGAATCATGAGTTTGGACAAGCCTTGCTAGATCTAGGAGCTAGTGTTAATTTGATGCCTTATTCCATTTATTTGCAGCTTGGTTTTGGTGAAATTAAGCCTACTTCTGTTGTGCTTCAGTTGGCTGATCGTTCAGTTAAGAAACCGAGAGGGATAGTTGAGGATGTTTTGATCCAAATTGACAAATTTTATTATCCTGTTGATTTCTTAATTTTGGACACTCAATCAGTTGTTGAGTCTAACTCTAAGATTCCTCTCATATTAGGTAGACCTTTCCTTGCTACAACTAATGCACTTATAAATTGCAGGAACGGGTTGGTGCAGGAATGGGTTGATGAAGCTATCTTTTGGAAATATGACCATGGAGGTCAACATTTTCCATATTGAGAAACAACAACCAGATGATGAGTGCCACCAAACATACATGATTGATGCACTCGTAGACAAAGGAGTTCATACAACTCATGATTTTGATCCCCTTGAATATTCCCTTGTTAATTCTAAATTTGATACTATTAGTGATTCATCTGATGTTACTGATACTTGTGCTATTTTTTATGAAACTCAGGATTATGGCACACAGGCTTGGCAATCGAAATTTGAGGAGTAGCCTAACAAAGGTGAAAGACAGATTCCTGTAAGTATGAAAGCATCAAGAGTCAAATTGAAACCTTTGCATAAATATAAAAATTATAAGGTTAAAATGAAAGCATTTCATGGTAAAAATATTCTTAGGTAGAGGTATGAGCCTAATGACCGAGTGCTCTTATATGATTCTAGACTCCATAAGCACCCAGGAAAACTTCGGTGTAGGTGGACTGGCCCTTTTGTAGTAAAGAATGTTTTTGTGAATGGGGGGGTAGTAGAAATAGAAGATCCTAATGATGGTCGGATCTTTAAAGTAAATGGTCAACGCCTTAAAGTATTAATTGATAGGCAAGTTCCGGAAGTGGAAGACATTCCACTTGTGGATCCAGTCTATCAATCTTGACCACACCATCCAGGTATGTTTTTCTTTATTTATTTTGTTTTGTTTTATTTTATTTTTATTTTCTCTTATTTTCTTTCTTTTCCTTTTTGTTTACTGTTGCTTTCTTTGTTTTTCTTTATAGGTTGGTTTTATTCTGTCAGTTCAGGTTATCATCATTGGTGCGTAGCGAGCTACCCACGTCACTCATCAGGTGTATTCTACCATTTTCAGTTACTCCCCATTCAATTTTGATTCTCAAACATTGAGGACAATGTTTCATTTAAATTGGGGGGTGATGGTGCAAATTCAGTATTTAAAATGCTTGTTGGATTTCTGTGGCATATTTTCATGTGTCAATTTTTTTTAATTTGCATCACACGTGCATCATTTTCACATGTGTACTCATTCTCATTCATAACCATCTTCGTGAATTCACCAAACCCACCATAATCATTTTTGCTGAAGCATTCACAGAACCCTTAATGCACTTATCCAAGCTTTGTGGTAAGCCGGTGGTTTGATATATGTAGCTAGAGAACTCTTTTGCTTAAGTATTCATGTGAGTTTGGAGAGAATTGAGAGCATACAAATGCAGTAAATTGTGATAAGCGTTTATTGATCTGTTGAATTGGGCACTTCTTTTGAGAACATCATTACATGGTTTGTGGTACGATGGTGGATATACTTGAGATATGACGAAGGTTAACTTAGGATTAACGTTTGAGCCTTTCAAGCTATCCCTTTCTATCATAGACCCCTAGTAGCCAACTTTGAGCCAATAAACACATGTAGCTTTTTCTTTTCATATGCCCATATCATCCATGCCTCTCCACATTGGAGTATAACCTATACACTGATTTTCTTACCCTTTTTACTTCCAAGTGTATACTAGGTGTGGAATTTATATTTTCTTTCTTTTGTTTTGTCATTGTGAATTTAAGAAAAAAAAATGAAAAAAATGAAAAAAAAAAGAAAAAGAAAAAAAAAAGAAGTTTGGTAGAAATGGAAAAAATACCAAATTGGCATGTGTTTGGCCATCAAATTGTTGAAAAAAAAAAGAAGAGAGAAGAGGAAGAAGAAGGAAAAGCATTATTATTTGATGATCTGAAAAGTTGGAGAGTACATCAAATGAGAAGTGTGGTCTATTGAGTATTTAATAAAATTCCCCTTGTATGTACTTGGAAGTTTTTGAATCATTTTTCATCCCTTTTTTTTTCATATAGCCCCGAACCCAAGCCACGTTACAACCCTTTGTATTGACCATTCTGATCCTAAGTAAGCTTTTGGAAAGAGTGGTGGAAGTCTCATTTGTAAGTGTTCCTATCATAAGATCAATGTTTGCTTGTTGCTTGTACATAATTGCCTCATTTTCCATGAGAGTGTGTGTACACCCATTGTCAACTCCATAGAGAGAGTCCTTACACGAAACACTATTATACCCGTGAGTTATGGAGTTGAACCTTTTGCTTGAGACGTTCTTGATGTTGCATGTGTCAAAGTTAGTGGTAAGATGGTTATGGCTTGGAGAACACACACACACTCAGTGGATTGCTATAGGGGATTGATCTTGTTGGGTTATTGGATTCCTTCGATTGTTTTGATATGTGAATCTGGAAAGTGTGACTTGATAGCCATTATGTGTGATTTTCTTTGGTCTCTCTCGTTGTTTTGACATGAAAATTGCTAGGGACTAGCAATGAGTAAGTTGGGGGGTGTGATGAGTGTGCGAAAGTGCACTCTAAATACCCTATTATTAGATTAAAATACTAAAATGTGAATAGAAATCATAGGAATTAATGTGTATTCTTGAATTGAGTATCTATTTACATTTGGATACTCCTAAGCATTTTTTTATATTTAATTTCAGATCTTATAAAAGAGCAAGTCAAGCCTAGTCATATTCAAAGGAGGACTTTCATGGGGTTTGAGAGCAATTTGGAAGAAAAGAAAAAGAAATCACAAAAGGAAACCACAAGAAGTCCAAATCCGAAATTCGCTAGGAGATAGTCTGGATATACTTTAGTATTTTGACCGTAACTTTTTACTCACATATCGGATTGATGTGATTCTTGATGAGTTAGAAATCTATCTTAAAGGGCTATAAATTTGCCTCGAATAAGGATTTCCAAATTCGAACTCCTGGAGTATGTATGTGGCTGCCAAGATAAGTCCTAAAATTTAAGCGATTTTTTTATGCGGAAATTAAGATGACATTAGGGTTTCTTTCCTACCCTATATAAACATATCATTAGCACGAAATAAAGGAGGGGGAGGCACAAGAAGCAAATCTGAAGAGAGGAGAAAATCACTTCCATGGCCACTGTAACAGCCCGCTAAAAAACTAGCCTTATCTCCTCACCCTTCTCTTTCCTTTTATTTCCCACATATTAGACACCACGGCAATCAGTTTTGTTCTTCACCCGACAACTGAAAGATCATGAACAGAATTATCCTAAGTGTTGTACCTCGATGGCGTGTTCCGAAAGTTATCCACCGGGTTTCAAAGTAAGATAGATATTTTAAAAATTATGGATATGTTAAATATCATGGAAATATCTATAGGAGATATTTCCATTATTATCAGATAAGCTTGTTTTTAAAGTAGCACAATTATAATATTTTAATGGGCTCTGAAAATATTATAATTGTGGATAATTACTTAAGTTAAATATTTTAGTTGTTTTAAGATATTAAGAGGTTTAACTTTATGTTGAAAACTCTTATTTAAATTAAATGGTTTTATCCTCTTTGAGTGATTAAAGATACTTTATCATTTTATATAATGATGAATAAATATTATTTTATAAACTTTAGTTTATAAAATAATATTCTACCTTAATTCCTCTTAGTGTTTTATTAAAGTGTTTTATTTAAAATAAAACACTTACGCGTTTTCAAATCAGTGTTTTAACTCATCGTTGGATTGTTTGAGGATCCCAAAGCGTAGGATTGAAGTTAATTACCCAGACCCCTACCCTTTTCCCTTCAGTTTTTCCTTTCTTCCTTTTCTTTTTCTCTCTCCTCTCTTTCCTCTCCATGGCCGACTACACGTGATGGCCTTCCTCCATTTCCGTTCGGATTGAAGCTCCAGCCGGCGCCACCTCCGGCCGGCGTGCCTCACCTCCCATACCGGCATGATCCCCTCCCTCCGGCGAACACAACCTCACCGGTGGTGTGTTAAACTGGCCACCGAGTCTCTCTCTTTCTCCCTCCAAAGAAATGGGCCTCATGGCCATTTTCTCCTTTTTGGACCACCATACACGGTGGAAACGGCCATCAAGCACCACCATTGGAACCACCATGTCAAGAGCTACCTCCCCATGTCCTTCTTTCTCCCTAACTCCCACTCTTTCTCATATGGGTCTCTCAAGCCACACATTCGGTTGCACCACCGTGCACCACCATACACGGCCACCCGTGGTGTTTCATCACCACCATCTTGTTCCTCTCATCCCCGTAAATCTCTCCAAGAAATTCCATGGCCAATGGAGCTATGTAGGGCTCTCACTCTCCCTCACTCTCCAAACGGCCGTGTAACAATATGTAGAGCTATGTAGAGCTCTCACTCTCCCTCACTCTCCAAATGGCTTCAAACGGCCGATCCGCCGCCGTTAGCCACCGTACGACCACCACCTCGCCACCACAGCTCCACCACATGTTCATCTACCTTTCCCTTGCTTGCCATGAAGTTTTATGGCCTTCTATGGCATTTCGCTACCTCAAGTCTCCTCCCACCATTCGGTTTTACTGTTCACGGCGTGATGCCGTCGTGCTCAGCCACCTTTGACCACCACGAGGCCACCATGAGCCTTCCAAGACCACGCCTAGCTATTCTTAGCCCCAAACTACCACTTTGCGTGGTGGACAGCCACCGTACACGGTGTTACCGCCACGTACGCTCCTCCGACGCATGTTCGCGACGAGCAGCGAGCTACGCACTGGTTATCCCGTCGATGGTATAACCCTCTATCTCTAGTTATTTACGTTTAAAGTAGTTAGTTGGTTGGTTTGTGGACTGTGTAGTTGTATTTGTGGAGTTCGCCGCGTAGTTGTGAAGCGAAGTGTGGTTGTGAAGTGTTGGGCTTGATTTTGTAGTGTTGTGGACTGTGCTGTGAAGTATGGGCGTGTAGATGGAAGAGAGTTCACGTGAGTGTACTCTGTACTAGGTCGTGATACACCGGATGGCGTGTCACGAAGGGTTGGATGGCATAGCAGAGAAGTGTGAAACGTATGGTGTAGTGTTGGGAAACTGTATGACAGTGTCCCGAAGTAGTGGTGATATGGCTTATAGTCCGGGGTGACGGGTGTCACCTTGTGGTTGACTATGGCTAAGAGTTTATGGATTGAGAAAGGAGTTGTTTGTTTGGTTGTTATTGATAATTTTAATGAACTTGATTTAGTGTAAAGGCTTTCTGAAGTCAAATTATCTCTTCCGAGTATAGTGAAACCTCAAGTTGCCCGTGGTGTTGCAAGTGCTCACAATATGGCAATTGAGTTCAGAATTGAAAATCTTAAGGACTTGAGTGTTCCTCTTCCAGCTGTTGTGCAGTTCCTCGTGTTTCGCGCTCTATTCTCATAGAACGCAATGATCGAAGTAAGTTAGCTTCTAACTTATTATCAGTTTATTGTGTATGTATGATGGGTAAGGAAACTACAATTTATGTATGTATGTTATCATATATGCCATGTCATTACATGTTTATCTGTTACGCATGATTTATTCTTCATGAATATTTATCTGTTACACAATCTTTTCTGTCATGCAATGTTGTATGTTATAAGTATGCCATGTTAAGTATGCCATATGTTACAAGTATGCCATGGAATGTTTATGTTTAAATCATATTGTGACACGTAGAATACGTGGGGCCACAACAACTGTGGAGTACATATTATATTTTATGTTACGTGTATACGTGGGGCCACAACAACTGTGGAGTACGTATTATATTTTATGTTACGTGTATTCATGGGGCCACAAAAACTATGGAGCATGAAGTATGGGGCCACAACAACTGTGGAGCATACACTACGTGAGACACAGCAATTTTGACACGTAGAATACGTGGGGTCACAACAACTGTGGAGCATACACTACGTGAGACACAGCAATTTTGACACGTAGAATACGTGGGGCCACAACAACTGTGGAGTACGTATTATATTTTATGTTACGTGTATACGTGGGGCCACAACAACTGTGGAGTACGTATTATATTTTATGTTACGTGTATTCATGGGGCCACAACAACTGTGGAGCATGAAGTATGGGGCCACAACAACTGTGGAGCATACACTACGTGAGACACATCAATTGTGACACGTAGAATACGTGGGGCCACAACAACTGTGGAGTACGTATTATATTTTATGTTACGTGTATACGTGGGGCCACAACAACTGTGGAGTACGTATTATATTTTATGTTACGTGTATACGTGGGGCCACAACAACTGTGGAGTACGTATTATATTTTATGTTACGTGTATTCGTGGGGCCACAACAACTGTGGAGCATGAAGTATGGGGCCACAACAACTGTGGAGCATACACTACGTGAGACACAGCAATTGTGACACGTAGAATACGTGGGGCCACAACAACTGTGGAGTACGTATTAACGCACGTTATTAATCAAGACAATTGAATAAGATTCCAAGTTTATGTTAAGTCAAGTTTCAGATCAAATACATGATAAGTCAAGTTTCAGATCAAGTTCATGTTATGTTATGCTCACATACATGTTATGTTCATGTTCATGTTATGTTCCAAGTTCATGTTCACATCATGTTATGTTCACGTTTATGTTATGTTTTAAGCTCAAGTTCATGTCATGTTAAGTCAAGTTCAGTTCACGTTTAAGTTCTGGTTATGTCATGCTATATGTCAAGTTATGCTATGCTTATGTACGACTTTACTTATGCATTTATGCTTTTACTGCCATGCATGCATCTTTAACCTGTGTGGGAGTTTTATGTTAACTTACTGAGATTTGTAATCAAATCTCACTGTGGTAGTCCCAACTACCATTCCCCCCGAATGGTAGATCTTGTTACAGGACCCGAAGGAGAATTGGAATCTGACCAACTGAATACGGTCGACTAGGCCACGGTGCGATGTTGATGATGGCATAGTATTTAACTTAGGTTACTACTTGTACTTTTGGAGTTGTATCTCAAGTATTCTTTTGATCACAACCATTTTGGACTAGTGTGGTGATCACGGCTATTTAGTATGCCTTTATGTATGAAATATGTTTCAAGTATTTGGGATATTTTAGTTTGGTGCATAGTATTGCTAGAAAAAGAAAATCCAAATTATCCGCTGCGAATATTGCATAATGTTAGATGCATGTTAGGAACATTGCATCTTATATGTCATGAACGGGGGCAGGTAACCTTGTGTTGCATGTCCCGACGCTTCAAATGTCAGTTCAATCCCAAGCGGAATTTGGGGGCGTCACAGCCACCGTTCGCTTCAATTTTCTCTGGAGATTTTTGTTGTCCAGTATATTTATGGGTAACTAAATTTTCAAGTAGGGCTAGGGATGAACTTGCACATTAGATGGTATTTTTAATTTATGTATTTGATCTTCAATTATTAAAACTCTTTTGTTTTATCATTCTCAATTCATCGTTGATGTTTTATTCTTCGAATAATCATAGAATTTATTCTATTTATGGATTCAGTCATGCTTTTCTATTGAATGAATTGGTTCTTTGATTATGTTTGGATCAATTATTGATCTATATTGATTTAGTTCTTTGCTGCAATATTGCTCATTGAGTATATTGTCGTCGTTGAATTTTCTCAATAGGGATAGTAATTTATGTATTTTAAAAGTGATAAATGATTTTTCAAAAGGTTACATTTAGTTTAATTTTGGTTTATAAATCTATACCTTCCGATTGGGAATTTGGGGAATTGAATTCCTAATTGAGTTATCCAATGAATTAAGAATAATTAAAATATCGGATTTGTGCAAGGGATTCCTGACGCTCTACTGTTCGTCAAATTTGAATACTTTTTTCGTTAATCACTTTGATTCACTTTAATTTGCAATTAAAATTAATCTTTGCTCTCTTTTACTTATTTAATATTTTCCTTTAGTTTCTTTATTCCTTCTACTATTCTTTTAATTTGTCTCCCTGTGAAATCGACACCCCAAAGCTGTGCTACAACTACCGCGTTATTCTTTGGGCGTAATCATATGCCATCTATTACATGTATGCCATGTTACATAATATTCACTATTACATGTATGACATGTCATGTAATATTCATTGTAATATGTTATGCCATGTTATGAAATGTTGTCTGTTACATATTATGTCATACTACAAAATATTTCTATCTCAAGTAAGTCACGTCTCTCAAGTTACGTTCAAGTCATGTTATGTGACGTCAAGACTTATATTCTTTCGTATTCCAGTCACGTTTAGTCTTGAATACAGTTGTGTATTTTGAGAACAGTTAAGTTTCAGTTATAAGTTAATTTGTACTACAATCAAGGATGATACGCGCTGCCTGGTATTGCTGTCAAGGCTATGCGCTGTCAAGTACTAAGGTGAATGAGTATAATCTACCGTACTACAGATGGTTAAATCAGTTAAGTTATGTTATGATTAAAGATAATACGCGCTGCCTGGTACTGCGGTTAAGGCTATACACTACCGAGTACTATGGTGAATGATTATAATCTACAGTACTACAGAAGGATGATACGCGCTGCCTGATACTGCAATCAAGGCTATACGCTGTCGAGTACTACGGTGAAAGAGTATAATCTGCCGTTATGTTATGTTATGTTCATGTACATGTGATGTTCATGTTCACATTAAGTTTCAAGTTCATGTTCATATCATGTTATGTTCACGTTTATGTTATGTTCAAACTCACGTTCATGTTATGTTATATTCATGTTCACGTTAAGTTTCAAGTTTATGTTCATATCATGTTATGTTCATGTTTATGTTATATTCAAGCTTGCGCTCATGTTATGTTATGTTCATGTTCACGTTAAGTTTCAAGTTTATGTTAATATCATGTTATACGTTTATATTATGTTCAAACTCACGTTCATGTTATGTTATGTTCATGTTCACGTTATATTTCAAGTTCACGTTCATGTCATGTTATGTTCACGTACATATTATGTTCAAGTTCATGTTCATGTTATGTTACGTTCACGTTCACATTATGTCTCAAGTTCACTTTTATGTCATGTTATGTTTAGGTTTATGTTAAGTTCAAGTTCATGTTTATGTTATGTATGTTTACGTTCATGCTATGTTTCAAGTTCACGTTCTTGTTATGTTGCTAGTTCATGTTATGTTTTAAGTTCAAGTCATGTCATGTCAAGTCAAGTTTGATTAACGTTTCAGTTCAAGTTATGTTAGTTATGCCATGCTATATGTCAAGTTATGTTATACTTACTTACGACTTTAATTATGCATTCATGCTTTTACTGCCATACATGCATCATTAACCTGTGTGAGAGTTTTCTGTTAATTTACTGAGATTTGTAGTCAAATCGTACCGTGGTAGTCTCAACTACCATTCCCCTTGAATGGTAGGTGATGTGTTAGGATTAGAGCAAGGAGCAGACACTAGTAGACTGGAGGAGGTTGACTAGACGCTGTAGACACGACGCAGAACTTACAACTTCCATAGTTAGTTTTTGGATAGTATTTTGGCCTTATTAGTCGAGTTACATGAGTTACTCGATGAACTTCCTCAATAGTGTATTTTGGTAATGTCAATATAGAGTCTGGTCTCCCATGTTTTTGAGATTATAGTATTCTGAGACTCGTATTGAAATCGTGGATGTTTCTTTTGTTCAGTATACTTGGATTACGATTTAATTATTTGGGATATTATAAGTTTGGTGTATAGTATTGCTAAAAAAAAAAATTATCCGATGTGAATTTGCATGATGCTAGATGCATGTTAGAAATATTACTTCTTATATGTCATGAACGAGAGTAGATATGTGACGCCCCCAAATCCCCACTTACGGACACGGGGAAATCGAGACGTCCGGATGGTGACAACACGGGTCACCACCCTATCGACGAGTTCCAAGTGTGTGCAAGCGACAAATGTCCACAAAGAAACACGCAGCGGATAGCAAAGACATATAACTAAGTTCCAGAATTTTTCTTAATTAAAATACAAAGCGGTTCAAAACATCCATAATAAAATATTACAAATACAAATATCGATTCAAAGCCAAGTGCAAAGCTTAAACTCCAACTCAGAACTCCGGCGGAGCCGCATCCTCAGGCTCAGCCTCCTCCTCCTTCTCGATCTCTGCATCAAAATCTACGGTACCAAAAATGGTGCCGCAGGTAAGTAAAATCCAAATACCACTAGATAAAAACATATTATAACTCAAACAATATGCATGAAAGAAAGCAACGCACTTGTCCCATAAAACAACATTTTTCCACGCAAGCCAAAAATCCCATTGGCCCAAAAGCATTTCCTTTACTCATATCCTTGCCATTATCCCAGATAATGGCCCAAAAACCAGTTTCGCCATTTTCATAGAAAATGACCCATTAACCAAAACATCAGAGCACTGTAGGCGGGAATCGCAGGCGGGACTATACCACCATCCCTACGCGTCGTGCACCGTAGGCAGGAATCGCAGGCGGGACTCTATCACCATCCCTGCTTACCACCATCCCTACACGTCGTGCACCGTAGGCGGGACTCTACTACCATCCCTGCTTACCACCATCCCTACACGTCGTGCACCGTAGGCGAGAATCGCAGGCGGGACTCTACCACCATCCCTACGCGTGCCTTTGACTCAAACCAGTCAATCCAATCGTTCACTTATATCATAAAACAGTTCTCGCTTACAAGCCCAGTTTTCATTCACAACCACATATACATGCATGCAATTACACAAAAACCTGGTTTTCCCTTGTTAAACATGAAAATGTGAGCACCATACAATGCAAATATCAAGGCACAAATATCTCAAACAAATATCACATCAACCAAACAACTCCGTCCTCAATCCATCAGACCCCCGAACTCCTCGGACTCAGTCCGGAATCAACCAACCAGTCTAATAATTAATTGTAAGAGCAAAATATATTTAAATCTAAAAGTAGAGTTTGAAAAATACTTACAGCGCTATACGGTATTTTTTGAAAGCTCGCGGCGTTGCAAACGGCGGAGGAAAAGCAACGTAACAGTGTATTTTACACTATGGCCGTGGGTAATAAATTACCCATTTTCGAACGGGGACAAACCAAGACACGAAATTGATAGGGAATGGCCTTGAGATATTTATGAAGCTAAAGGAAGTGAGCTTTGGCCGTGGGTGGCGGTGGAAACGGCGGTGGAAGTGCAAAAAGGGGCTGATCGGAGTTGAGCTCGTGCGAGTTGCTCCGGCAACGGATTGGGGCCGAAATTAGGTGGGTTAGGACGGCAAGAGGTAAGGGAAGAAGCTGTGAAGAGATGGTGGCCGGAGGTGGTGCGACGGCGCCGGAAACGATGAAAAACCGTGTGGCTTGGATGAGCTCGTGGTGGCTAACGGTGGCTCATATAGAGGTGAAACTTGGTGGGGATGTTCACCGGTGAGAGGGAAAGAAAACTGGGTGGGTGGTGTAGGCCACGCCGCCGGCGAGCGGCAGTTCTGGGCGGAGAAAGAATCTAGCGACAGGGAGAAAAACAGGGCAGGGGCAGCAACTTCCAGGGGCTCGTGGCGGCTAACGGCTGGTCCGATGGCTCCGAAAATTGGTGGGGATGTACTCTGGTGGGAGGGGAAGAGAATGGCGGGGGTGGTGTACGACAACTCCGCCGGACGGTGGAGAAACGGGTGGTCAAAGGAGGCTTGGCGGAAGAGGAAAAAGAGAATGGAGAGAGAGATCATAGCGCGCAGGAGAACGGGGAGGAAGAAAGAAGAAAAAAAAAAGAAAAAAGAAAAGAAGGAAAAGAAAAAGGAAGGAAAAAGAAAAATGGAAAAAGAAAAGATGGGGAAAAGAAATGAAGTCCAAACTTCACTTCCGGGATCCAGAAACTGTTCCGCTGAAAACGATATAAAAACATAAAACGACTAAAATAAATTAAACACCAAATCAAATAAATAAATAACAACCAAGAAAATATTTTAAACACAACATAAAGCTAATATATAATAAATAACTAGTAAAAACTAACTATTTAATTTTAAATCCAAAAACAAGATAAAATAAATTAAACAGCAATTTAAACTCAACAGCGATTAAAATCCGATAATTTAAAATAAAAGAACTATTATTTTAATTAAATTAAAATATTCATTCAGTGAAAATACAAGTAAAAACGGCGTGTCACAAGATAACTATGTGTTACATGTCTGGACGCTTTAGATGTCCGTTCGATCC
>QGSO01000355.1:173301-204835 GCA_011037825.1 Carya cathayensis | reverse complement strand
AAAAATCATTCCAACGTATAAGTGATCCATCGCTCCCATTTCCAACATCTGTACCTTATCCTCAAAATAAACAAAGTTCATTTTCCAAAACCCGCACTATCTATTATCCTTAAACTTGATATAGATCAATCCCAGAACCTATTACAAAAACCTCGAGTTATAACATTCATTTTTCATAATAGATCGATACATTCAATCCTTAGACAAACACACGAACTAGATCGACATCTTCAATCCTAAAAATATATAAATTAGATCATTACCTTTAATCCCCCAAGAAATATCCTCCTTAATAATTCCTATATCCATCCTTCCACTTTATTCAACTCCATTTATGATTGCAGCCTAATCAATTTCTAAAATAATTCCTACTAGTACACCAATCTTGCGAAACTAAAACTTCAATCTCATTATGAATCAGTCCATCAAATCCTCAATTCTCATAACCTTAAATTATACAAAATTCCTTTTACAAAATCCGTTAGGTCGATGAATTTATATCCGACAACAAAACAATTGACTCCCGAACTCTCAAAATCTAAAATTTTAAATAATACCCAATCATTTCCAAAAATCTGCGAACCCTTAAAACTTTGTTGAAATTCCATAAAATCTATTCATGAAATTTGTTAATCTCATACATCCTTAGCCGAAACCAATAGTCATTCCAACATACAAGTAATCCATTACTACTATTTCCATCATCTGGACTTATATCCGCAAATCAACATGAGTCATTCTTATATCTGCTTAACTTACACCCTTAACATCAGCAAATAGTTATCGTTTAAAGCTTTGTACTGAAAATGACCTTAAACCTGCTAATAATCCGTTCCAAAAGTCTCGAAACATAAGGTCTCAACTTCAATCGAATTCAATACCAACAATTAAACCATTGTTTCCAAAACCTTGATGGATCTATTTCTTCCGAACCGATAAAAATCATTTCCTAAAATCTATTACTACAATCTCGAGTTAACAATAATTATTTTCTGAACTAAGTCAATACCTAAAATCCTCAAAGAAATATATGAGTTAGATCATTACCTTCCATTCTCAAAGAAATGTACCCCAGAAAAATTTTTCATATCAATAACTCAACTCTAATTATAAATTGGTCCTTCAACTCTGCAATTCTAGAACCTTAAATCAAATAAGAATCATTTTTGAGAATTTCTAAGATCAATGAGCTTACACCCCATAATAGAACAATCGACTCCCAAAGCTTTTAAAATCTAATACATTAACGGATGATAAATCATTTTCTGAAATCCTCAAGATTGATGGCTTTAATCCGAAACATGCACCTTAAAAACTTGTAAATTTTAAAACCCCGATTGCCACCAAATTGCTCATCCGAATTAGCGAAATTTAAAACTTGAAATTTAATTATTTCCCCTAAATCTTGTCGAACCTAACACCTTAATTACCCAAATCTTATTTCCTAAAATAGATAAAACCTCAAACCTTAGATAAAATTCTCTTAAATCAATCATTAAAGTTCGTTGAACCTACACTCTCCTATTCTATAATCTCTTTACATAAATTCTGCAAAACCCAAGACCTCAATTATCTTAAGCGACTTAAAGCTAACTCTCCTCCTTAGTTGCAACTTACATTCTTACTTCCAAGAGATCGCCTAACCCACGTCGTTTCCTTCTAGCCACAATATTATAAGAGTAACCCACCTCTATAAAATTCAACCCCACTACACTAAGTATTTATTCCTACCAACGACATTCTCAATAGTACCTTCCTCCTGCCATCGCATAATCCTTAACCCCACTTTTTAATTCCGGACAAAACAAAACATATAACTTAAAACAAAACCAAATAACGATAACATAAAAAGCATACGATAAAACAAGCAAATACATAAAATAATTAAAAACAAGTTAACTCAATTAAAACAGAAAACCAAGCTTCAAATAAAACAAACTCCTTAAAACACAACTTTAAAAAACTTTCTGGTATCGTTCCTATGGGACATGTGGTTTTACCCAGAGCCAAACCGCTCTGATACCACCTGTGACGCCCCCAAATCTCCACGTACGGACACGGGGAAATCGAGACGTCCGGATGGTGACAACACGGGTCACCACCCTATCGACGAGTGCTAAGTGTGTGCAAGCGACAAATGTGCACGAAGAAACACGCAGCAGATAGCAAAGACATATAACTAAGTACCAGAATTTTTCTTAATTAAAATACAAAGCGGTTCAAAACATCCATAATAAAATATTACAAATACAAATATCGATTCAAAGCCAAGTGCAAAACTTAAACTCCAACTCAGAACTCCGGCGGAGCCGCATCCTCGGGCTCAGCCTCCTCCTCCTTCTCGATCTCTGCATCAAAATCTACGGTACCAAAAATGGTGCCGCAGGTAAGTAAAATCCAAATACCACTAGATAAAAACATATTATAACTCAAACAATATGCATGAAAGAAAGCAACGCACTTGTCCCATAAAACAACATTTTTCCACGCACGCCAAAAATCTCATTGGCCCAAAAGCATTTCCTTTACTCATATCCTTGCCATTATCCCAGATAATGGCCCAAAAATCAGTCTCGCCATTTTCCTAGAAACTGGCCCATTAACCAAAACATCAGAGCACTGTAGGCGAGAATCGCAGGTGGGACTATACCACCATCCCTGCTTACCACCATCCCTACGCGTCGTGCACCGTAGGCGGGAATCGCAAGCGGGACTCTACCACCATCCCTGCTTAGCACCATCCCTACACGTCGTGCACCGTAGGCGGGAATCGCAGGTGGGACTCTACCACCATCTCTGCTTACCACCATCTCTATGCGTCGTGCACTGTAGGCGGGAATCGCAGGCGGGACTCTACCACCATCCCTGCTTACCACCATCCCTACGCGTGCCTTTGACTCAAACCAGTCAATCCAATCGTTCACTTATATCATAAAACAGTTCTCGCTTACAAGCCCAGTTTTCATTCACAACCACATGTACATGCATGCAATTACACGAAAACCCGGTTTTCCCTTTTTAAACATGAAAATGTGAGCACCATACAATGCAAACATCAAGGCACAAATATCTCAAACAAATATCACATCAACCAAACAACTCCGTCCTCAATCCATCAGACCCCCGAACTCCTCGGATTCAGTCCGGAATCAACCAACCAGTCCAATAATTAATTGTAAGAGCAAAATATATTTAAATCTAAAAGTAGAGTTTGGAAAATACTTACAGCACTATACGGTATTTTTCGAAAGCTCGCGGCATTGCAAACTGCGGAGGAAAAGCAACGTAACAGTGTATTTTACACTGTGGTCGTGGGTAATAAATTACCCACTTTCGAACGGGGATAAACCAAGACACGAAATTGATAGGGAATGGCTTTGAGATATTTATGAAGCTAAAGGAAGTGAGCTTTGGCCGTAGGTGGCGGTGGAAACGGCGGTGGAAGTGCAAAAAGGGGCTGATCGGAGTTGAGCTCGTGCGAGCTGCTCTGGCAATGGATCGGGGCTGAAATTAGGTGGGTTAGGATGGCAAGAGGTAGGGGAAGAAGCTGTGAAGAGATGGTGGCCGGAGGTGGTGTGACGGCGCCGGAAACGGTGAAAAACCGTGTGGCTTGGACGAGCTCATGGTGGCTAACGGTGCCTCGGATGGAGGTGAAACTTGGTGGGGATGTTCACCGGTGAGAGGGGAAGAAAACTGGGTGGGTGGTGTAGGCCACACCACCGGCGAGCGGCGGTTCTGGGCGGAGAAAGAATATGGCGACAGGGAGAAAAACAGGGCAGGGGCAGCAACTTCCAGGGGCTCGTGGCGGCTAACGGCTGGTCCGATGGCTCTGAAAATTGGTGGGGATGTACTCTGGTGGGAGGGGAAGAGAATGGCGGGGGTGGTGTACGACACCTCCGCCGGACGGTGGAGAAACGGGCGGTCAAACGAGACTTGGTGGAAGAGGAAAAAGAGAAGGGAGAGAGAGATCCGAGCGCGCAGGAGAACGGGGAGGAAGAAAGAAGAAAAAAAAAAAGAAAAAAGAAAAGAAGGAAAAGAAAAAGGAAGGAAAAAGAAAAATGGAAAAAGAAAAGATGGGGAAAAGAAATGAAGTCCAAACTTCACTTCCGGGATCCAGAAACTGTTCTGCCGAAAACGATATAAAAACATAAAACGACTAAAATAAATTAAACACCAAATCAAATAAATAAATAACAACCAAGAAAATATTTTAAACACAATGTAAAGCTAATATATAATAAATAACTAGTAAAAACTAACTATTTAATTTTAAATCCAAAAACAAGATAAAATAAATTAAACAGCAATTTAAACTCAACAGCGATTAAAATCCGATAATTTAAAATAAAAGAACTATTATTTTAATTAAATTAAAATATTCATTCAGTGAAAATACAAGTAAAAACGGCGTGTCACAAGATAACTATGTGTTACATGTCTGGACGCTTTAGATGTCCGTTCGATCCCAAGCAAAATCTAGAGACGACACAGGGGGTCTCCTTCTAAAATCGTTGGCATCTTTTGTATATCTTTTGCCATTAGTATTGCTAAATGATGTAGTAAGAGTTCATCGTAGTAAGAGTTCCACGACATTAAATCATGTATTTAGATCTTCATGAGCACCTTAAATTTTGGCACCTTTAATTCCTAACTACCTTTGGCTTAAAGCATTAGCAAAAAATTAAATACATCCGTAGAATTATGTTTATTTACAGTGTACGATTCACATCTTCAATTATGTAGATGTACACTTCACAATGTTTGACCATCAAAAACATGATATTTAATGAGGAGAGAAAAAATAAAAACAACAAAAATAAAGTTTATTTATGATGTTTATCCTTTACACCCATATCCAAGTCACATGTGTACAAAAACAAGCAGCCAGCAAAGGCCAGAATGCAATATTGGCTGCTCCAGGACAAAAGCCCACCCAAATCAAAATTACATTTTGGCAGATTACATCATATATTATAACGTATATATCTATATCTATTAAATAGGTGTGAGTAGGAGATGGATCGTGTTTTTGTCCATTAATTTGTTTCCAGTTTTGCCTCTTCTTTTCTTATGAAATTTTTGTTTCTTTTATCTTTTTCCTTCTTTCTGTCGACTGTTTTTTTTTTTTTACAATACTTGCCAACCATCTACTTCTCTCCACCACCACCACCCTTACAGAAATCGTAAGACCATAGCCACTGTGTTTCTTCAACTGCAAATCACCAAGTCGCCGTCCAACGCTAGCTACACATCCTCTTCATCATGGAAGATCAACCCCATATACATCAACTGCATGAAACCTCCCCGCCTAGTCTTAACCACTACGTCCACATAGTTCAAAACACAGCCCCACGCCTCCACACATAACCAACATAGCCTCTATTCTAACAAGGAAAAACAAAGTTCCCCAAACCATGCACAACTCTGCTGCGTAGATGTCTCAGCCAATCGCCAACATGTAAGCCCAAATCTGCCCCTCTCTTGGTTAAGGCTTCGCTGTCAACCACAAGCTACAACCAGCGCAAGCCACCAGGAAGAAAATAACTCATTTGCATATTGTAGCTTACCTTTGATCCAAAATCAGGGGATGAATACACACATATACATGAAATCAGACCAAACCAAGTACAATATGTAATATATACTTAGATCTAAAAAAAAATCGTGTTGAGAGGGTTCACAAAACAAAGAGAAGGGAAAGAAGAAAAAAAAAAGGGTTTGAAGGCAGAGATGCTAGGTTGGCAACATTAGGAGAAGAGAAACCATGAGGGAGACGAGGGAATCAGGAGAGAGAAGCCGAGGGAGAGAGAGATGTGGCAGCAAAGGTGTTGTGGACTGCGGTGGGCAGTGAAGGAAACCCAACGTAGAAAAGGAATAGATCAGTAGGGAGACGTTGAGAGAAAGAGAGAGAGGATTTGAAGGTGAAACCGAGAGGGAGGAGGGGTTTGTCACTAGCCCGCGTTGACGATGACACTGGCTTGTAGGGAGGCTTGCTACGGAGTCTTAGGGGGAAAAGGAAAGAGTTTTGCTACATACAAATATAGTTACGCACTAATCTGTGTACCAATACTGATTTATTCATACTTAAAATTTAAATTAACACTGTTTTCAATAAAATCTACTTTTTGACCAATCACATCACATTGGTGCACAGATTAGTGCACAATTGTGCTTGCAACTATATTTTTCCAAAAGGAAAAGAGGCAAAGAAATAAGAGGGGAGGGGGAATTAGGGTTTTGCGCATTCCGATCCTAACCCTACACGTGTCATACTTTTAATCTAAGGGTGAAAATAATACATAGAAAAATAAGATAGGAAGAAATAGAGAAGGAAAAGAAATACACTAAATTTTAAAACCAAACTTTTTATTCTTGATCTAAAAATAATATTTTTCATCATAAAATAAAATGATGAGTTTTAATAAATAATTCTTAGGAGAATAGGGTCATCTAAATAAGGAGAGTTTTAAACATAAAATAAATTAATGAATATTAAATACTGTTCCTAAAAAAATAAAATCATTTAAATAAAATAATTTTTTAAAACTATATTATTTTCGAAGCTCCAAAATATAAGAGACTTACATGAAAATTAAACTTTGTTCACTAACACTACAAATACCTCATTTAAAATGATTTTGAACTTTTAAAATATTTGCAAGATTTTAAAATACTTGACTTAATTTAAAAATCATCTGCTAGATTTAAAATAAAGATATTAAATTTAAAACGATTAGAGCTATTAATCATCCCACACCATACACCAACATGTGATTTGTTATTTTTATCCTTAATGTGTAAACATACATATTTACACATCAATATATATTTAAATAGAAGAGCAAAAATGACAAATCACATGTTAGTGTATAGTGTATAGTATAGGAGATGATGAGTTGAATTTTTCTTTTTCTTTTTTTATAATTCATTATGCTTACTTTTTAAACTAATTTCTTTGTTTAGAAAACAAAAAATTATGTAAAATTAAAAATCCTTTATATCCATATATTTATTTTTTAAGGGAAAAAAAACTGTATCTATTCCATTTAATTAATTTAGAAAAATTTACTTTATTTATACATTTTCATTAATTTATACATGACCATCTACCATATCTTCAAAATATTGTAACACCAGCTTCGAAAAATGACTAGATCCATCCATCTTAGTAAAGAAGTAAATCGACGTGGACAACAACGTTAAAAGAAATTGAATGTCCTTGATTGAACTGAATTATTGTATATTTTATACATTTAGGATCGATATATTTTATTTACTTTATTACATTATTATTAATTTTAGATAAAAAATAGTTAAGATGTATAAATCTAAATTATGATTTAAATTAGTTAATAGCATGGTTTATGCTTAATTTTATAACTTGTGATTTAATTGGATAATGTACCTTAACATTCACAACATATTTTTAATATTTTATTCTTCATTTTTATTTTATTTTTAATTTATATTTTTTTTATAGGCTGAGAAATGAAAAGCATGAAAAAAGAGAAAAAAGTCAGATTTACACGGGGGACCCAGAGGGGGAATTCATTCTTATTCATTGGACTCACACACACGTGGGACCCATTAATGCTCCGTTTGGTTGCAAACTCCTCTCAACTCACTTCATTTCATCATTACACATTTTTCAAATCCCAATATATTTTTTCAAATTTCTATATAAAATATAATAAAAAATTTAACTTTTTCAAATCTAAATACACTCATAATATTTAAAATTTAACTTTTTCAAATCTCAATACACTCATAATATTTAAAATTAATATGTTAACAATATTTTATTTAACTCAACTCAACTCAACTCAACCCAACATCCAAACTCAACCCAGGACTTTTTGGACGGGAGGCAATTCGTGCCACACAAAACGGGGAGTTTTGGATTTTAGAGGCAAACGAGGGAATTTATTTCTGGACGTCTAGGGTATAACACGCGAGCTGATAGAGGACGGAAAGGAGAACCAGCAGCGCCATTTTGGGGGAGAGGATGGACTGAAGAACAGAGAGACCAAGGCAGTTCCATTGCCGCTGTTTGCTCTATTTTTCTTTTAAGATTTTTGTTATCTATTATATTTATGGGTAATTAAATTTTTAAATAGGGTTAGAGATAAACTTACATATTAGATGGTATTTTTAATTTATTTCTAATTTATGTATTTGATTTTCAATTACTAAAATTTATTTGTTTTATCATTCTTAATTCATTGTTGATATTTTCTGCTCTTAATAATTATAGAATTTATTCTGTTTATGGATTCAGTTATGCTTTTTCCTTTGAATGAATTAGTTCGTTGATTATGTTTAGATCAATTATTTATCTATATTGATTTAGTTATTTGCTGCAATACGCTCCATGAGTATATTGTCATCGTTGGATTTTCTCAATAGTAATAATAATTTATGTATTTTAAAGTAGTGAATGATTTTTCAAAAGGTTACATTTGGTTTGATTTTGGTTTATAAATCTATACATTCCAATTGAGAATTCTGGGAATTGAGTTTCCAACTGAGTTATTCAATGAATTAAGAATAATTAAAATACTGGATTTGTGCAAGGGATTCCTGACGCTTTACTGTTCGTCAAATTTGAGTACTTTTTCTGTTAGTCACTTTGCTTCATTTTAATTTATATTTACAATTAATCTTTGTTCTCCATTAATCATTTAATATTTTTCTTTAGTTTATCGGTTCCTTATGCTATTCTTTTAATTTGTCTCTTTGTGGAATCGACATTCCAAAGCTAAGCTACAATTACCGCGTTATTCTTTGGGCATAATAAATCCTCACCATCAGTCTCGTCAATGAAGCAATGACCTAAACATTAACTTGAATGGATCTTTCACTTCTTTTAACGTTATATTAGGTTTACTTCAACATGTGTAAATCCATGACTTAGTTTTAATTTTATGTGGCCTTTTTTATCCATATCATTTTCACATTTCTCATTTTTTTTATCAATTTTATTTCTCAACTGGGCACACGTGTATTGTACGTTGTCCCTTGCTAGTGTGTGTATATATATGTGTGTGTGTTTGTGTGTTAGGATTAATGCTCTAATAATCTAATTTGGATGAAACTTTGTAATAATATTTTATTTAATAAAATATTTATTTGCTTGAACTTTACATGAATATTGGACATTGCATTTATTTAGTTCATAAGTTATGTTGTGCGTGGATTCTTAATTCACAGAAGCTCGTGAACTCAAATGTGACGTGTAGATCATTTTGATGCATCTAGGAGTGAGATCCTATTGAGTGAATTTCTTAATACGTCGATCGAGTAATTATATTAATTAGCATTGCGGGAACACTAATCATTAAGACAGATTTCATAACCTTTTTTGAGACACAAAGTATTCCCTTTAAAAAACTTTAATGAGAATTTATAATTCTGAATTTCAAACTTGATTGTTTTAGTAAGGTGATACTAAGATGAATTTATTTTAAAGAATGCAATTTTTTAAGTAAAAGAATAATCAAAATGTTAAAATGGATACTTTTTTATTTTATTTTATTTTATTTTATTATTATAGAATAAACAATTTCATGCTTTGCTAATCTTTGTGCAGCCTCATTGCCTAGGCACCTCACGTGTTGCACAATACATTTTGGGATCTTCTACATTAGAGCTTTGATTTCGTGTATAAGGTTGCCCATAAATGACAAAGAATCTCCATTAGCTTGTAGCTAATGTACAATAAGCAGAGAATCACTCTCCACAATCAGCTCATTCAACCCTATAGAAAGGCATAATTGAAGCCCTCTAAAAATAGCCAGCAGTTCAATCTTAGTAGGATCTCTAACTTCAGATTCTATTTTGCTAGCCGCCACCACAACTTCACCATTGGCATCTCTCAGAATAATCCCCGCCCCTACTCTACACTGATCATGAAAAACAGCCCCATCCACATTTAGCTTCATTGATTCTACAGGTGGAGGAGTCCAACAACATTGTAGAGGATTTAGATGCTTATATCTACCTTTACTCTCCTTATAATCTTGCTGCAGAGTTAAAGCATAGGACACCACTTGCTCAGGAAATAGATCTTTATCTTCATGAAGTTTCTGATTTTGCCTGTACCACATTCCCCATGCAATGAGAAAAAACTTTTCTAACTCCACTTTTGAAATTGGCTTTCATCGCTTCCTACACTAACTCCTCAAACCTTCCTCTAAATTCTATTGGAGGCAATCAGTTCATTTGTTTCTTCCACATTCTCTGATGAAAAGGCAAAAGTAAAGTGCATGACCTGTCTCTTCCACTACGTCCTTACAAAAACTACACTTATCCTCCAGTACACCTTTCTGGATTTTAAGTTATGCAAAGTTGGCAAGCCATTTTTGCGAGATGCCCATGCAAAAACCTTTACCTTATTAGGTAAGTGTAACTTCCAAAGCTTCCTCCATATACAGTTTTGAATTTCTGCATTTGAGGTTTCACCTGCATCTCTAGTATTTGCAAGGGCATGAAAAAAATCTATAGGCACTCTTTACACTATACTGATCATTCTTTTCATTCTCCCAAATTATTTTATCCTCTCGATCCCCTAGTGCTAAAATGATATTCGAAACTTCTGCAACAGCTGTTGCTGGTAACATGCTTCTTACTTTTTCTACATTCCACCATTTTTTAGTTGGATCGATTAAATATTCCACTTTTATCTCCCTTAATTGATAGCCAATCTCATTGTTGCATGTAAGAATAGCTCTATTATCTGGTATCTAGTAATCTATCCATATATTTATATTCTTCCCATTTCCAACCCTCCACCTACAACCCTTCGACAGATCCTTCTTTGCCTCCCATATTCCTCTCCATATAGCAGGAAAATACTTTTCTTTGAAAACTCTATGCACCAAAGTAGACACTTCATTCATAATTCTTCATCCCTGTTTGGCAAGAAGGGCCATGTTAAAAGTTTTGAGATCCTTGAACCCAATGCCCCATCACTTTTTGAGTCACACATCTTCCTCTAACTAACCCATCTAATTTTATTCTCATTCTGTCTTTGATCCCACCAAAACTTGGCCATCATATTCTCCAGCTTAGCACAAAAAGTTCCAGGCAACTTAAAACAGCTTATAGTATATGTTGGAATAGACATGGCCACTACTTTAATAAGTTCCAGCCTAGCAATTTCCTCCACACTTTGTACTTCAAATCTAAGAAGGCTTTATTTTTCCCTCTACCTATCATAGGAGGCAATCCCAAATATTTATCATATTGTTAGAACTATTGGACACCCCAAAAAGACAAACTCTTCTTGTTGTGATGAGCTGACATTCTTGCTGAAGATCATGGCTGTCTTGTCCCTATTGACCCTCTAACTAGAAGCTTGATTGAGCTAAAATATTACAAATTCCATACATTTAGAACTAATATATTTTAATTATTTCATGACATTATGATTAGTTTTAGATGGAAAAATAGTTAATAGGCATAAATCTGAGTTGTGATTTAAATTGATTAATATCATAATTTATGCTTAATTTTATAACTTGTGATTTAATTGGACAAGATTTCCTCAAATGCACAATATATTTTTGATATTCTAGTCTCCCTTTTTATTTTTTTCGTATTTATTTTTAGTTTATAATTCTTTATTTTAAGCACTCACGCAAGACATGCTAAAATGAGTTTTTATTTCTTTAGTCTTGGACGAGAGGTGAAATGGGACCACATGCAACACTGTGGCCTCATTGCTTTTACGTGGAAAGTTTATTTCTTTTTTGTCTTTGTGGGTTTTGCAAAAATAAAAGGGAAATAGTAGCTTGCTCTTTTTGGCAGAGGGAGACACAATGACAGGGGCACTTTGACACATAGACTTTTTCCTTTAGACTGCACTTCAGCTTTGAGAGGAGAAAGACATTGACCGTAGGGCTTTAAAGAGGAAAATGAGAGAGGAAGTAGAGAAGAAAATCACTTTGGCTAGAGTGACGCGGGAAAAAGTAACGGAGAAGCAAGTACTTTCCACACACACAGACAAAAGCAGAGGCTTTTTGTTTTTTTTGGGGGAAGACAGCTTTTGAAAGGGATAGACTGTCTCTGGCTTCTGAGCAGCACTTCAATCGAGAGAGAATGAAAGGAAGGGGTAGATTTTTCGTGAGACTGGGGAGGTGAGAGCGAAGATGGGAAAGGAAGTCTGGAGGCGTGATTTTTCTTGGATAGCACTCGTCTCTGACAAAGAAAACATATTAGAGAGTGGGTTGGTGTTATGAATCCCATTAAAGTGGGCTGGGCTTGATGACCAATTTAGTTGTTATCTGATATTTTAATTAGTTGCTTTTGTTAGTGGCCCATGGCCTTAGTTTGAAGGTTGTCGTTTAAGGGAATTGTTTCCCGGTATATGTAGGGGGAGGTAGCCTTGTTGAGGGTATCTGGAAAAATATTGTTAAAATTGTTTGTCATTTCTAATGGGAGGAATTGGGAGCCTCGAACATCCCAAGGCGTAGCCATTATCATCTTTCTTGTTCTTGATTCTCTTTTATTATCAATATTACCGTTCTTACTTCTAAGTTCTTAACATTGGTATCAGTATTCAGTCGATCCTACCGTCCACATAAAACCACCCAAACAACCTCACATAAAACCCAAGCATCCGCTCAGCACGATGGCTGAAAATACACGATCCCAAAATCAACTCATAAAGGCCTTACAAGTTCAGATAGAACTCCACCAACAGAAATTTATTCCAATCAAAGCAGAAATCAGGGAGCTCAAAACTGATGTTCAAGAAATTAAAGATATGCTACGTACCTTGATGAACCGACAGAATCTCCAAGAGTGGCAATACGAAGAAAACTTGGGAGATACGGATTCAATTGAAGAGGCACAACAATCAATAGTGCCTGAAGAAAATAGAACAATGGATGCGCAGGAAGGAATAGAAAGTGCAGTTGAGGTGAACGAGCCAGTGGCATTGTCCACGGAAGGGTGCTTGGTTTGGGAAGACCAAGCTGCAGAGGAGGGCATAAAAAGGGAAGCAGATGTGGAGGAGCCTGTTGCGATGCCCACGGAAGCTGTTTCAAAAGAAATACCTCTTCCATCTGTTCTTAGAAGTCCAGAACCGAAATTAATTTCTCAAACTTCAGAAGATCGAACATCGCAATCGCTTCCTAGTAGGGAAATTATTCTGTGTGAAACCAAGGGTGATGCTAATCGAGATGGAGATTACCATCGAGATCTTCCTGTAGGGAGTGTTATTGGAAGTACTCAGGTTGCTCGTGCTCGATTGTGGATTTTCGATCCAGGGATTTGCACCTGCTATTTTTCCAAAAGTGAGGTTCATCCACTGTTTCAAGTGGGAGCCCTTAATCGAACCATAGTACTCTCCTTCAAAACCAAAGAAGAAGTGAACGACGAAAGCGGCCAGGTCTCCACCAGGAACTCTACCCACCGCCTTGGCACCTCCAATGATCTTGGCGACTTAATATCTACAGAAAGCTGGAAAAGCACAGAGGCTGTGTGACCACTGTAAGTTTCAATGCAGATGGTGACATTCTGGTTTCAGGATCTGATGCCAGGCAGGTTAGACTCGGGGATTGGGAGATTGGGTGTGTCAAGCTTTCCTTTCATTCAGACTGGCAGGTGATACTTGCTGAGATTTGAAAATGTGGAGTGGAAATTAAATTGCTTGCTAAACATCAAGCACAAGCTCATAAGCTGGCTATTGAACCTAGGAGCCCTCATATATTGTATACCTGTGGTGAAGATGGGTTGGTGGAGCATGTTGATTGGAGAACTCAGGTGGCCACAAAAATTTTCACATGCCAACCTATTGACGAGAAGGGGAATTACATGTCAGTTATCCCGTTGAATGTCATCTCTCTTGATCCAAGGAATCCAAATCTCTTTGTAGTTGCAAGCTCTGACGAATATACACTACTTTATGACATCTGCAAATACAAGTGGGATGGAACAACCGAATTTTGGGTAATTTCTAATTCCTTGAGTTTTTTGTGGTTAGTTGAGTGTGATTGGGGCAGAGCCTTGCTCGTCTTTCGGTGGATCCCATGGATGAATTTTGGGTATAGAAGAGTAATGGGGTGTCTACTTGATGCGAGAGAGTTGTTTGAGAAAATGCCTCATAGATATGTGGAGTCATGGGATGCAATGGTTTTGGTATACATGCAAAGAATGGTGCCTAAGCTTTTTGTGGAAATGTCAGTGAGGAGTGTTAACAAGGTCTCTGCTGCTGTATCCCAAACAACTGCTACTCCAATTGAGCATGTTAAAATGCTGACCCAGAACCAATTTGAGATCAACACCGAGAGGCTGTCTGTACTAGGCAAGGATAGTGGGGAGTGTTTCGAGCGGACAATGATGGAGGAGGATTTTGAATCACTATGGGAAGTCTTGTCCTATGTGTATATCATAACACAGTTTCCACAAGTATCAACTGGGTCTGGAATTCATGAAGTCAAGGGACCTTTGAGTGGAGTCGGGATTCATGGTGTTATCCTCTTGAGAACCTGGGTGGGGAAGATAATTGGAAGCATTGACCTTATTTTCTTTCATTCTCACAAGTATGCCATTCGAAATGGATTCAGTACAAAAATTATTCGTGAGTGCAGGGCCCAAAGTTTATTGACCTTTTTGGTAAAAAAATTTCATGCCTTAGCGGTGGTAACACTAGGTGCTGTTGTTCCAGTTAGTCAAAATGTTCCTACAGTGATGATAGGGTCAATACATGGGTTTCTACCCATCAACTTTACTGTTTACTTTGATAAGAAACTCGATATTAAAGAAGGAACATTGATCTGGGTTTTTGGTAGCCCATTTTGTATTCATAAGGCTTCAAAAGATCAGGTTCTTGGTGTCGCTATGGTATGGAATAAATTTGCTAAAATTTGGGAATGTCAACTGATAGAGGAACAAATCTTGTGGCCTTTTGATAGAGGAAGAGGAGGAGGAGTATACAGTGGTATTGAGCTTAGTGTAGTTATGAAAATCAACAACGTACACGTCGGCGTGCTTGGCTCTGAAGTTTGGTTCATGATTCGTCTTTTCACTCGTGATAAAGCTATTTTCTATGAGGGTTATTATGAGCATAAAGGAGATAAAATTCTTAAGGGAATAATGGCAGTTGGGTTTACTATTGATTCACAAGGAGAGCTTTCGTGTCATCAATTTGAATTGAAACAAGTTATAGCTACAGTTGTGGCAAGTGTTCCAACAGAATATTCTGAAGCAATTCTTGGTAACCCAAATGAAGACTATTGTGCTTGGATTGTTGATTTAGAGAAGTGGGGAGCTTTCAATATTAGTTGATTATTATGGGCGTGAAGGAGGGGGTTACTCTCTTAAAAGGAATAGACACCCTTGTCTTGGAGCTATGGGAATTGTGAAGACGGCCAGAGGTGGTGAAAAGAATAATTTTTTTTATATACTGGTGGTTGTACATTTATATCAATGTCTTGCTGTTGGATAATGGGCTTTTTGGCATTTGACTTGTTGAAGTCTGGACTACATTTAATGGAAAAAAAATAAAAAAAAATAAAAAAATGGCAAGCTTCTCGAGTGCTTTGCTCACGGAAATTCTACAAGTCATCTGAGCCGTTCAACAGTTGTAACTTTACCCTAAACCTTGAGGACAAGGTTCTTTAAAGGGGGAGAATTTGTTATGAATCCCATTAAAGTGGGCTGGGCTTGATGACCAATTTAGTTGTTATCTAATATTTTAATTAGTTGCTTTTGTTAGTGGCCCATGGCCTTAGTTTGAAGGTTGTCGTTTAAGGGAATTGTTTCCCGGTATATGTAGGGGGAGGTAGCCTTGTTGAGGGTATCTGGAAAAATATTGTTAAAACTGTTTGTCATTTCTAATGGGAGGAATTGGGAGCCTCGAACATCCCAAGGCGTAGCCATTATCATCTTTCTTGTTCTTGATTCTCTTTTATTATCAATATTACCGTTCTTACTTCTAAGTTCTTAACAGTTGGCTGCACAGGGTGAAGGACTTCAGCACTAGGACTTACGAACGAGAGGAGCAGTAGAGAGTTTTATTTCTGATTTTGGAAGGACGAGCTATTGGGGAGAGCGACCACACTGAGAGAAATTTATTTATTTATTTATTTTTTCTGGGTTCTTGGATGGAGACTAGAGAAAAAGCTCTCCTTTGGGTTTTTGAAAAAAAAAAGGTTGGAATGAGGGACCCTTGACTTGAGAAAAATGACAGCTTCAGCTGAGATTTACAAGAATATCTTTTTGAGCTCTATCTTTTCTCCATTCTTGTTCTTTTGTGAGGGTTATTTTTTTAGTGTTTGATTTGTGAGTTTTATTTTAGTTTTATGATGGAGAATTTTTCTTTGATTTCCATGAATCTTGTTATGAACATGGTTGGCTAAATTTTTGTACTAAGATTAGAGGTGAAGTCTAATGATTTAGACATTTTTTGGACCAACATTAGATGTGAAGTCTAATGATTTACACATTCATTGTGAAAATCCCTGTGATATTCAAACGGGTTTGTGAATATTTTAACCATCAATAGTTCATGCTTAATTATTAATGATTAATTTTCTTGGCCCTAATTGCTAAATCTTTCAATTAAATAGAGTCATTATTCTAATTTAATTAAAGTAAATTGATCACAGATAATATTATAAATTATTAGACAGATTCTTGAAACCTTAGTCGTTCTCCATATAAATTTATTTTATCATTTTAGTTTTATTTTGCTACTTTAAAAATCTTCATCTCAGTAATTTACTCTTCCATTTCATTGCACATACCTTTTAGTAATTTGTTTGTTTAACTTTATTTTTCCTTACCATATGAGTCAATCTTTGTGGATTTAACCTTATTAGGTACTACAACACCTATATACTTGTAGGTAAAACTGCTTTAAATTTTTGGTTCACTAGTTTGAGTCAAAGTTTAGGCGCAACAAAGCTCTCTCATAATGCTCCAATAGCTGCTGAATTCTCTGGTTTTCTTGCATATTAGCTCGACAAAAAAGGATACAATTATCTATAAACAGTATATGATTAATCCTTGGTGCCCCTAAAAGATATGAATGCCTTTAATAGCTTTATTCTGTGTTGCTTACTCTAAAAGTGAAATTAGGCCTTCAGTACATAGTAAAAATAGATAGGAGGAAAGTCGGTCACCTAGGTTTAATTGGACCTTTGGGTTCTCGATGGATCATAACAAAAACGGATATAGTATTGACATGCCTCATAGCCAGTCTAACCCACTTTTCATGAAACCCCATCTTTCTCATAACCTTATCCAAGAATCCCACTCAACTCTGTCATAGGCTTTGCTCATGTCAAGTTTTAAAGACATGTATCCAGCTTTACCCTTTCTCTTTTGTCTTAGGAAATGAATCACTTCATAGGCAACCAGAATATTATCAGGAATGAGTCTTCCTGGCACAAAAACACTTTGAAAGCATGGAATAGCACTGAGCAGCATAGTTTTAAGTTTGTTTGCTATCACTTTCAAGATTAGCTTATAAGTCACATTACAAGGATAGACTTATTGGCCTATAGTCAACCATTACCTCAGGCTTCTAATTTTTGGAAATCAGAGTAATAAAGGTATGATTAATGGCCTAAGGGAACTTACCATGATTAAGAGCATTTAGTACAGCTATGCTCACATCCTTACTAACAATTCTCCAATATTTCTAGAAAAATATTGGAGTCATACCATCTGGGCTAGGTGCCTTTGTAGGATTCATTTGTTGTAGAGCCAGGAGGATTTCATCTTCTATAAACACCTTTGTAAAGGCCTAATTCATCTTTGCATTTATTCTTCCACCCAGTCCATCTAGAAAATCCATATCCCTGCTCTGATTTGAAGATGTGAATAGATTCCTAAAATAATTCAGAATAACCTCATCTCTGCCTTCCTCCACCTTCAACTGCCCATCTTCATCTCTTACCCCTTTAATCAGATGCTTCTTCCTTCTTTGAGAGGCTTTGTTGTGGAAATATTTTGTATTTTGGTCCCCTTCCTTAGGCCAAAGAGTCCTTAATCTTTGCCTCCATAGAATTTCCTCTTTCTCCAACCATTTCTGAACCTCAGCTCTAGTCTCTCTATACTCCTCAATCCTTTGGTACATAGGATCAAGAATATGCAGCTGCTTAAGTTTGTCTCTTGACTGTTGCAGATTCCTTCTAACATTGCCAAAACATTTCTTATTCCATACCTCCAATTCTAACTGCACTTTGTGATATGAGTCATCATAGTTTTTACGTCCTTATTACCAGAAGCACTATGACATGCCTCAATAATGACTTTTTGACAATCTAGAGCCTCAGCCCACATGGCTTTGAACCTAAAAATTATGTTGCCTCTACCCTTGCAGCTGTCCCCATGCAAGTTCATAAGGATGGGAAGATCAGAATGAGCTTCTACTTCATGACTGGCCGTAGCATCTTGAAACTAGGAACACTATTTCCAATTTGCTAAGCATCTATCAAGCCTTTCACTGATACTGTTCAAACCATCTATCCTATTACACCACGTAAAGGGAGCACCCTTATAACCCAAATCATGCATTTCACAGTCATCCAACACTACACGAAAAGCAGCTAGTTGTCTTTCAGGTCTAGCTCTCCCTTCTCTTGGTTAATCAAAATTTCATTAAAATCACTTAGCATAAACCAAGCTCGATCAGTTTGAAACTTTAATGCTCTGATAAGCAATCAAGTCTCATGTCTTTTTGATGAGTCAGGGTGACCATAAATTCTTGTTAAAAACAACTCATTAGACTCTTCACCATCTTTTTTTTTTTTTTTTTTTTAAATTCTGACATGTATATGGGACTTTGAATAGCTTAGAATAGTGACCACATCTCCTTCTTCCAAAGTAAAGCAATACCCCTACTTCTTCCTTCACTACTTACAACCATGCAACACTCATACCCCAACCCAAACTTAAGTCTTTCCATCCATTTATCAACCAGCTTAGTTTCTTGAATAAATAGTACCTCAGGAACTTCCTTCTTAACTAGGTCATGAAGCACTCAAATTCCCAATGGGTTCCCAAGCCTACAGTACTTCCAACTTAAGAGTTTTATTGGTTTTAGCAGCTGGTGACCAACCTCTATCAATAACAAACTGTTGCAAGTAACAACATCCTCCTCTATAGGTACACAAGAGGAAAGCACTTTACCATTGGTTCTACTCTTTTTAGCCTCGTGGGCCTTTAAAAGTGACACACTCTCATCCTCCAACACCCTCTTTTTTCCTATATTTTTTGAAATTGAGATAGCATACATACCTTTTCCCCTAGCTCTTTTCTTCCAAGTGCCACTGTTTTTTGTACTATAAGTATGTTGCTTGTCCTTGCTGACTTGTATACTTTCAGTATGTTCCTCATGGGCTAGACCTAATGGGCCCCTTAGAAAAAAGCCTAGTTTGTTGTTGGCCTTCCAAATAAGAATCCCCTCCCATCTCTCTCAAAACTATATTTGCCTACACCTCATTTCCCTCCACAACCTCCTTGAATGCCGCCTCACTTTGCTCCCCTTCTCCAGCTATTGATTTTGGAGTCAACTCTATTGTGAAAACTGCCTTCTCTACCCTCCTCCATCAGTGCAGCTTCCATATGAATTTCCTTCCTTCCTTCATTCCCTCTTGAATCTTTGCTCTTACCAAATTCAAATATTATTTCCTTTTCGGTCTCCACAATTGGAGCCATGCCAGAATTTAAACGTCCTCTGTTGTTAGCGGTATTTCATTGGTCCTCCCAATTTTTGGTCCCTCCATCAAACTTACTTTGTCAAGAATGGTTCTCCCACCTTTTCCTTCCACTTTGTTATGCTCGTAGCATAGTCCAAATTGAGCAATTTCTCCTTCCTATTTTCCTTTTAGTGTACAATTGGTGCCTTCATGTAGAATTCTACCACACGTAAAACAAAAGCGCAGAAATTTTTCATACTCATGGGACTCCAGAATTTTGAGCCGTCAATCATCACTTCATGTCCTCGAGCTAATGGTTTTGTTAAGTCCAACAAAATTTTCACCCTCAAGAACGTGCCCCACCCCACATCATCATCTACTTCCACTTCTTCCACCACACCAAGTGAGCGTCCAATTTTTTTTTCCACATTCACGGTTCATACCTACTAGAGGCATATTTTGCATTTGAACCCACAATGAGGCTTTATCAAACTTCATCATACTAGGTTGAACATAACCATTGAAAGAATTAGGTTCAAACAGGTGGTTATCAAAAAATCATGAATGACCCTCCTCCACTCTCTTCTTGTCCGCATGAGTGGCAAGAGTAAGGATACAGATATTCAGCCCCACTTCTTTGAAGATTGCTTGTTTACTTACTCTCCAAATTTTTTTTCGTTGTTGACTCATCAATGCTCATTCCTATTGATTTGTCCATACAAAATTTTCCTATCAAACACCTCTCACCTTTCCTTTGAACTTCCTCCGTGGCTTTCTCCTCTAATTCGATTGCCACATCCTCATCCTCATTTCAGATGACCCCACATCTCTTCAATCCTCTCCATCGTTATCAACAGAAAATAACTGTCTTCTACCTCTAGTCGTAGACTTTAGAAGTTTTTTCACCACCTCTATTTTCCTCTAGAGAGAAAAAAGAGAGGAGCCTGTAACTGTGTTTTTGAATGTTTTATGGAGGGGTCAAATGTAATATTTAGTAACTTAGAGCTCTTTTCTAATTAAATAAAGGTTCGACTACAATTAAAGACCTTTCTCATTGGTCCCTTTAATTTAATTATAATTAAAGGTAGTTTTGGGTTGGCCATGAGATAACTAAAAACCTAAAACCCTTTGAAGCTAAATTTAATATTTCCCATTGGTCCCTTTTCAACATATGAAAATGGCTAGAATTGAAATGAAGAAAAGAAAAAGAATATGCATATTTTTGTTTTCGCAACAAATTTAACATTATATATACAAATATTTATATAATATTAAATAAAAGAAGTTCTTTAAAAAGAAAAAAAAAGAAAAAGTGACTTGCATCACTCTCCTATAAGGATACAAGGACTTTGGTTCAAAGTTTTGAATTTTGTGGCAGTTCAACCATTGGAATGAAATAAAACATATTGATGTACTACTTTGGGATACTGCTACATATATGCTATATATAAATTCTTGTTTAATAAAATAAGAACAATAAATCAAAATCTATCATCTTAAAGATAAAAATACAAATAAAAATAAACAAATTATTAATATTCCACCGCAAAATTAATAGAATTCATACTTCCTACAATATCATATTTAGGAGTGTTGGTTATAGGGCTCTGTACCCCACTCACTTAGAACACCCACCTGCCCCCATTGTGTACTGGGCGAACTACCAGATGGGCAAGTGTAACTAATAAAATTTAAGGGGCAGGTGGGAGGAGTAGGCCGTTTCTCTCCTACTCTTTATATTTCTTCCTCCTTCCTCTTCTTTTTTCGCCTTTTTCTTTTCATTTTTATACTTCTTTCGTGTGGAAATGGTGGATGTAAGACCCATGGTCGTGCTGTGTGGTCTCATATATGTCTTCACTATGACCCAAGACACAATTGTAGATTTTAAATTTGTGCATTGAGGTTTCAAATCTGTGTTCAATGAGATCCACAACATCTCAAAAGTCATAGAAGGTATCGACCTCACCATAGTATTGTTGGATGAGGCATTGAGATTTTTGTTTTTGCATATTTGTTTGTCTAATTTGTAATTTCTTGAGAATCTGTGTGGGGTATCAGTGTTCGTGTAAAATTTTGCACATGATTTAAGTTTTGTAGATTTGTATGTACCTTTCTCCAATCATTTGAGTTTTTGCAATTTTTTGTGTCTTTGCAAATTTGTTAAACCTCCATTTGATTATCAGCAAATGTGAGGGAGAATTCATCTATCTGTTGAACGGATACACACGGTGTAATAGCCCACTATAAATTCAATGGTGGAATTTTGATAAGCTTTTAAAAATCTCGTGAAAACCCCGTAAGTTTTCACGAATCGATTAATCGTGTAAGTTTTAGTTTGTCAGCATAGTGACGTGCCAAAAGCATGATTTTATTTATTTGAGATAGTTAGAAGTGTCAAAATATGATATGGTCTGCACCATTAGACTCAGTTGATTATTTAAGATTTTATGCCACAATAATTTCATTTTTTAGTTTTCGAATGAAACACTTGTTCAAAAACACATTTTGTTTATTTTGAGACACTTCGGGGTTGAATTTCAACAAATGAATTACATGGTTAGTTTATGTGTATGTTTAGGATTTTACAGTACAAAATTTACTTTTTACTTTCTTGGAGTGAATAGTAACCTCAATAGTAGTATCAAGTGTAGTGTTTTCAAAATCACAGTGTGGAATGTCCAAATTAGGTTAGAGAAGTTTTATTGGGACACTTGGCAAGATCTTAGTCACACATAGTGAATAGGAGTACATTTGGCACAAAGATGAACTATTAGATGGATTTGTGAATGAAATCAAGGTGTGAGATCATGCCACCTAAGCAAAACTTCTTTTTTTTTTTTTATTTTTTTTATATCTCATCAACCATTTTGTCCCAGACCAAATAGGGTTTCAACCCTAGCGAAACCCTAAACGGTTGGAATCCAATTGGAACCCCAAAAGCTTGGTTGAAAACTGAAACCCTAAACGGTTTCCCTAAACCCTAAAATTGGCCTCCAAACCCTCTTTTTATCCGATTTCTAGCATTGTATTTAATTACTTAATTAAATCACTCACACATGGTATTAATTTAATTGGGTCAAGAAAAATTAGATTTGGGCTTAATAGCATCTGAAACCCTAACCAAAGCCCCTTTAAATCCCAAATTGAAGCCCACTTAGTTTAGGCCCACCAAGACCCATGAATTTGGCCACCTTGGCAAAGCTTCTTAAAGAAGTTTTCTTCCCCACATGGCAGACTATCCACTGCCCTTGGCTACACCCAATAGTGCTTTGATGAGATGGAGAAACCCACCTCATCAACCTTCATATCTCACAGCTTCTGTAGGCAATCCTTTCCTCTCACTATTCTCCACTTAATGTTACATAGCCACCTCTAATCAAGGGTCATTCAAGCCCATATCTTCCCCCTCCAGAAGTCTAGAGTTGTGCAAGCCTCACTTCTTTCCCTTTAATCACTTCTTCACCCCATTCTTAGAAAAAAAACCCAAAAGAGCTCTCTCAGACAGATTTCTGGGTCTTTTTGCATGAAGCTTTTCAACTATTTTTAAGCGTTTTCACAGGATGACTCCTTCATAAAATTTGTTAAAATTTTAGTATAGTTTCCATAGATATATTATTTGTATCGTTCCATGGTCATTTGGTTGGTAAAAAGTATTTTTAACGATGGAAAGGTCATTCTGGGCGTGAAACTGGAGAGTATGTTATGTTTTCGAATTTTTGACCAAGTTAATGGACATATCTTGGTCTGAAACTTTTATGGAGTGTTGTTAGCATATGTTTAAGAGTGTTCAATGAAGTTTTGTTTCATGAATAAAGCTTTTGATGATAGATTTTCTTAGATCTAAAAACTTGAAAACTGGAAATGGAAAAACTGTTTTTATTTGGAGAAAGTTTGAATATTTCGTGGTTTGATCTTACTCTAAAGGCTTTGATATTTTTATATGATGATCCTAAGTCTCTTATTTTCATGTTAGGATGTTATTTTGAAGATATTTAGTATTAGTTTAAAAGATATGATTTTTCTATGCAAGAAGATTTCGGTTAGGCCTAAGATTTGATGTTTTTTTATTAGATCTATGTTTTATTGATTTTTAGCCATGTGATTTTAAGTTTGATGGTTGGATATTCTTTAGGACACATTTTTAAACCATGTGATGCTTTATTTCGAAGATCTCACCATCTTAAGCCATTGATCAAAAGTTTGATCAAAGCTAGTTAAAAAAAAAAGTTTATGTTTTTGGACTAAGTGTAAAACCAAAATCTCCAAGTGTTATTTTGTGATTTTGGTGACTTTAGTTTGATGATTTAAAGCATGTTTGATCTTAGGATGATGTTATGAATATGTTAAAAGTAAGATTTGATTTTTTGAAATTTTTGGAGATGTTTTGATTTAGGGTCAAAGCTTGTGATTCAAGTGTTTGGATCTTTTTACAATAGAGTTTGGTGTTTATTATTAGTTTTTTTTAAATGGATGTTTTGAGTATGGTTTTAAACTTAGGATAGGAAGATCTTTGTTGCAAAACTTTGGTTTAAGCATGAGTTTTGAAATTGGAAGGAATTGCAACAAAAATAAGAGAAATGGCTTATGGATGTTTTGGCCATAGTGTGTTTTCCATAGTTGTGATTTGTTTTAAATTTTTCTAAGTTGATATTTGAGTTTAGAACAAAATTTACATGAAAAATGTAAATTTTGGAAATTTTTGGAATTAGGATGTTAAATCCTTAAGTTAGGGGTAAAATGGTCATTTTACTCTAAGTTGTCTCTTTTACACATTTCTAATTGTTAGTAATTAAATTTCTAACTTTTAAAATATCCTCTTACAGTTCCACGTGTTTCGCGTTTTATTTTAATTGAATGCAATAAACGAGGTAAGTTAACTCTTAACTTACTATCAGTTTACTGTGTATCTGTAATGGGTAAGGGAATTACAGTTTATGTTTGTATGTTGTTATATATGCCATGCCATGCACAATCACATGTTTATCTATTTACATGAATTATTTTGTCATGAAATACTTATTTGTTACACAATATATTCTGTCACATGTTATGTCACGTTATAAAATATTGTCTGTTACATGTCATGTCATGTTATGAAATGTTGTCTGTTATGTTAATGTCTCAAAGTACTTCATGTCTGTCATCTTACGTTCATGTCACGTAACGCTATGTCAAGACTTCTATCCTTTCGTATTCATGTCACGTCCTGTTTTGAATACAGTTTGTTCACGCTGGAGTATCTAAATAGGTGTAAAATTCCTTAGTTTGACGAAGCAGGTTGCGAATGGGGCCTAACTAGCTGGTCACCGGAGCACGTCAGGCACTAACGCCGATGGAGCCATATTTTATTTTACGTGTGTTCACAGCAAGTGTGGCACAAACAATTCATAGGGCCACAACAGCTGTGGAACATGAAGTATGGGGCTACAACAATTATGGAGCATACACTACGTAAGACACAACAATTGTGACACGTAGAATACGTGGGGCCACAACAACTATAGAGTATGTATTAACGCACTCACAGCTAGTGTAGATACCTGTGTTGTGATGCGGTAATCGGCAAGGACATACGGCTCAAGGAGACCCATGTAGCACCCATATGGTCACTTTATTAATTAAGTCTATTGAACAAGATTCTAAGTTTATGTATTTCACATTCAAGTCATGTTTCACGTTACGTTATGTTCAAGTTTACGTTCATGTCAAGCTTCAAGTTCACGTCGAAGTTATGTTTCAAGTTCACGTCCATGTTATGATTTTAAGTTCATGTCACGTCAAGCTAAGTTTCTGTTTCAGTTCAAGTTATGTCAGCTCATGCCATGTTATGTCAAGTCAAATTATGTTTATTATTTTATGCCACATGTTATGTCAAGTTATGTTATATTTGCTTTCGACTTTGATGGTGCATTCATACTTTTATTTCTATGCATGCATCATTAACCTGTGTGAAAGTTTCCTATTAATATGCTGAGATTTGTAATCAAATCTCACCGTAGTAGTCGCAACTATCATTCCCCCCAAATGGTAGGCGATGTGTTAGGTTCAGAACAGGGAGCAAACACCGATAGGCTGGAGGACGTTGACTAGATGCCGCAAATGCAATGCGGAGCTTTTAGCTTCTATAATTAGTTTTTTTTTGGACAGTATTCTAGCCTCGTTAGTCGAGTTATGCGAGTTACTCAACAAACTAGCTCAATAGTGTATTTTGGTAATGTAAATATGGAGTCTAGTCTCCCATGTTTTGAGATTACAGTCTTTTGAGACACGTACTGTAATCTTGGATATTTATTTTGTTAAGTATGTATGGATTATGCTTTAATTATTTGGTATGTTATAAGTTTGGTGTATAGTATTCAAAAAACAATTTATCTGCTACGAATATTGCATAATACTAGATGCATGTTAGGAATATTGCATCATATATGTCATGAACGGGGGCAAGTAACCTTGTGTTGTATGTCTCGACGCTTCAAATGTTCGTCTGATCCCAAACAGAAATCTAGGGGCGTCATAATTTTTACCTTTTTGTGACCTAATCACCATCCATAAGGTGTCACTCAAGCTCATACTTCCCTTTTTAGAAGTTTATTAGGCGTAGAAGTCATCATCTCACTGACTCAAGTCATCTCACTCAAGCCATATGTCCCTTCTCATTTCCATTATTGGAGAGAACACTTAGAAACTCTCTCAGATAGTTTTCTGTGCCTTTTTGCGTGCCATTTTTTGAACCCTTGTATGTATTTTCTCACAATGATGCTTTCATAAAATCTGTTCTTATTTGACTCTAGTTTTCGTGGGTACCTTTATTGTTTGATTTCATAGTCATTTGATTGCTACAAAGTTATTTTAAGCATGGAAAGGTCAATCTGAGAAAAAATCTTGAGAGTGTATTGTATTTTGGCATTTTTAACCAAGTTAATGGACAAATCTTGGTCTGAAATGTTTTTGGAGTGTTGTAAACATGTTTATAAGAATGTTTGTTGAATATTTGTTGCATTATTAAAGCTTTTGATGAAAGATTTTCTTAGATCTAAAAGGTTAGAAAATGTGGATCTTTTGTGGTCTATTCTTACTCCATTGGCTTTGATAAATTTATTTGATGATACAAAGCCTTTTTCATCTATATGTTAGGATGTTAATTTGAAGATTTTTTGTGTTAGTTTCAAAGATATAAATTTTTATGCAAGAGAATACTTGGTTGGGTCAATAGTTTGATATTTTTGGCCAGATCCATGTTTTGGTTTATTTTTAGCCATGTGATTTTAAGTTTAATGTTTGGATTTTCTTTAGAATACATTTCTAAACTATATGATGTTGTTGGTTTGAATATTTCATAACTGTACGTCTTAGATCAAGTGTTTTCTCAGATCAAGTGTTTGATCAAAGCAAAGTTGAGAAAAAAAATTCTCTTTTTTAAGAAGTGTTGGAGCCGAGTACTTTAAGTGAGATTTTGTGATTTTTGGTGACCTTTTTGTGTTGATTCAAAGCATGATAGTTCTTAGCAATGTATTTTGAACATGTTTCAAGAATTTTTTAGATTTTTGGAGTTTTTGGAGATGTTTTAAAATAAGTAAAACCTTGAAATTCAGGGTTTGTATTTTAGTTAAAAACTTTTTACTAAGAAGTTTTGTGTTTATGAGAAGTATATTTTTGTTGGATGCTTTAAGCATATTTTGAAACTTAGGATATGAGGATTTTTGTTGCAATATTTCAATTTGATCATGAGTTTCGAAGTTGGAAACAATTGTAACAAAAATCAAGAGATTTGGTCTTTGGAAGTTTTGGCACTAAGATGTTTTTCATAGTTGTGTTTGGTTTTAAATTTTTCTAAGTTAATATTTGAGTTTAGGATAAAATTTACATTCCTAATGTAAATTTGGGTGATTTTTAGAGTTAGGATGTGAAATCTTTAAGTTAGAGGTAAAATAGTCATTTTTCCACATGTGAAGGGTAAAATGGTAATTTTACTCTAAGTTAACATTTTTCATATTTTAAAGTCATTAGTGATAAAGTTTATAACATTTAGAATACTTACAATTTCTCATGTTTAGTGTGTAACGCCCCCAGATTCTGTTTGGGATCGAATAGACATCTGCAGCGTCGGGACATGCAACACAAGGTTATCTGCCTCCGTTCATGACATATAAGATGCAATGTTCCTAACATGCATCTAGCATTATGTAATATTCGCAGCGGATAATTTTTTTTTTTTAGCAATACTATGCACCAAACTAAAAATATCCCAAATACTTGAAACATACTTCATACATAAAGGCATACTAAATAGCCATGATCACCACACTAGTCCAAAATAGTTGTGATCAAAAGAGTACTTGAGATACAACTCCAAAAGTACAAGTAATAACCTAAGTTAAATACTATGCCATCATCGACATCACACTGTAGCCTAGTCGACCGTGTTCAGTTGGTCGGATTCCAATTCTCCTTCGGGTCCTGTAGCAAGATCTACCATTCGGGGGGGAATGGTAGTTGGGACTACTACAGTGAGATTTGGTTACAAATCTCAGCAAGTTAACATAAAACCTCCACACAGGTTAATGATGCATGCATGGCAGTAAAAACATGAATGCATAATTAAAGTCGTAAGTAAGCATAGCATAACTTGACATATAGCATGACATAACTTGAACTTAAACTTGAACTGAACTTGACTTAACATGACATGAACTTGAGCTTAAAACATAACATGGACTAGCAACATAACATGAACGTAAACTTGAAACATAACATGGACTTGAAACATAGCATGAACGTGAACATGCATAACATAAGTATCAACTTGAACTTAACATAAACCTGAGCATAACATGACATAAACGTGAACTTAAGACATAAACGTGAACATAACATAACATGAACGTGAACTTGAAAATAACATGTACGTGAATATAACATGACAGAATCGTGAACTTGAAACATAACGTGAACATGAACATAACATAACATGAATGATTCCATAACATAACATAACATGACATATTCTAACAATCAGAATGATTCCATCACGAGTATCTTAAAACACGTATCCTAGCAATCAGAATGATTACACCAGGAGTACCTAATAATACTCTGACAATCAGAATGATTCCATCACAAGTATCTTAAAACACGTACCCTAACAATTAGAATGATTACACTAGGAGTACCTAGTAATACTCTGACAATCAGAATGATTCCATCACGAGTATTTTAAAACACATACCCTATCAATCAGAATGATTACACCAGGAGTACCTAGTAATACTCTAACAATCAAAATGATTCCATCACGAGTATTTTAAATAAAATACCTTAACAATCAGAATGATTACGCTAGGAGTATGATGGGCCCCAAGGCGGACCAAGTCATAAGGATCAATTACAAGATTAAGAGCCACGAAGATCAAGGAAGCAATGCAAAAATTGGTGCAGATGAAGATAACAAGAGCCCAACACTCATGATGGGCTTGAAAGAATGAGAACCAACTTTGATCCACCTGATACAAGCTATGGAAGACATGACTTAGAGATAGGGCCTATTGTTGTTAAGACTCTCAATTTGTTTAAACGCTTTTATTAATAGTTTAGAAGAAGTGGGCTTGAGGATGCTTGGCCCACATATGTCTTATTTCTAATGGACTAGGGTTTTCTTTGGGAAGGCCTTGTATTTTGGCCAAGGGTTTATTTAGAAACTTATTATTTAACTAGGGTTTAGAAGTTACTGTAGCGCGGCGTACGACACTGTTCACGCTACAATACCCGAGCGCTTTCATTAGGGTTTTTGGGGGTTGTCTATTTAAACAACTTATAGCCTCATTTGAGAGGCAGAATAGATGGAATTTATTTGAGAGTTTGAGTTATCTCCTCTTGTTCTTATTGAACTTTTGAACTTATCAAAGGTAAATCAAAACCTTTGTGGCGTTCCTCCTTTGTAATTTGGGTTCTTGAGACGGATTTTTCAACGGGTCTAGATTTTAATATAATCTAGGTTCTTGGAACGGGTTCTCATCGGGTCTAAATTCTCCATCCATATATCTGAGTTTGGCTTTCTTGGGGTTGTTTTTCCAGTATTGTTGTTGGGTCTCAAAGCAAATCGATTGGGGTTCACATCAGAGTATCTGCATAATTGAATTGGAATGGCACTCTGACAATCAAAATGATTTCGCCAAAAGTACCTCGTTTGAATTACAAGTAGAGATGCTCGGACAATCATAATGATTACATCACGAGTATACTAGACATAACTGACTTAAACGTAACTTGAAAGACATGACTTACTTGAGATGGAAACACTTCGTAACATGACCGAACATGTAACAGATGTCATACTTGACGTGACATACTTGCAACAGTGAATATTATATGATAAGACATACATGTAACATATGGCATACTTAACTTGGCATACTTATAACATACAACATTGCATGATAGAAAAGATTGTGTAACAGATAAATATTCATGAAAGAATAAGTCATGCATAACATATAAACATGTAATGACATGGCATGACATGACATATATGATAACATACATACATAAATTGTAGTTCCCTTACTCATCATACATACACAGTAAACTGATAGTAAGTTAGAAGCTAACTTACCTCGATCGTCGCGTTCTACGAGAATAAAGCGCGAAACATGAGGAATTGTAAGAAGGTATTCTAAAAGTTAGACATTTAATTACTAACAATTAGAAACATGAAAACAAGCTAACTTAGAGTAAAATTATCATTTTACCCTTTACATGTGAGAAAATGACCATTTTACCCCTAACTTAAGGATTTCACATCCTAACTCCAAAAATTTCTAAAATTTACATTCCTCATTTAAATTTTGTCCTAAACTCAAATATTAACTCAGAAAGATTTTAAACAAAACACAACTACGGAAAACATACTATGGCCGAAACATCCATAGGCCATTTCTCTTGAGTTTTGTTGCAATTCCTTCTAACTTCAAAACTCATGTTTAAACCAAAATTTTGCAACAAAGATCTTCCTATTCTAAGTTTACAGCCATATTTAAAACATCCATTTAGAAAAAGCTAATAATCAACACCAAACTTTTTGTAAAAAGATCCAAACACTTAATCACAAGTTTTGACCCTAAATCAAAACATCTCCAAAAAAACAAATCTTACTTCTAGCATATTCATAACATAATCCTAACATCAACCATGCTTTAAATCATCAAACTAAAGTCACCAAAATCACTAAATAACACTTGGAGTTTTTGGTTTTACACTTAGCCTAAAAACAGAAACTTTTTCCTCAACTAGCTTTGATAAATTTCTTGATCAATGGCTTAAGAAGGTGAGATCTTTGACATAAAGCATCACATGGTTTAAGAATGTGTCTTAAATAGGATCCAACCATCAATCTTAAAATCACATGGCTAAAAATCAATAAAACATGGATCTAATCCAAAAATATCAAATCTTAGGCCTAACCGAAATCCTCTTGCATAGAAAAATCATATCTTTGAAACTAATGCTAAATATCTTCAAAATAACATCCTAACATGAAAATAAGAGACTTAGGATTATCATATAAAAATATCAAAGGTGTTTAGAGTAAGATCAAACCTCGAAATATTCAAACTTTCTCCAAATAAAAACTGTTTTGCCACTTCCAGTTTTCAAGTTTCTAGATCTAAGAAAATCTATCATCAAAAGCTTTAGTTATGCAACAAAACCTCAATGAAAAATCTTAAACACATGCTAACGACACTCCATAAAATTTTTGGACCAAGATATGTCCAATAGGTTGGCCAAAAACGGTCTCTCTACTTTCCCCCGTCTCTCTGCTTTCCCCCCTTCTCTCTGAAACCTCTCTAATCCCCCCAACCCAGAGCCGCTCGTCGGGGGGGGGGGGG
>QGSO01000355.1:133699-173296 GCA_011037825.1 Carya cathayensis | reverse complement strand
GGGGGGGGGGGGGGGTGGTGGGACCTTTGTCTCCTGCTGCCCTCCCTTTTTCTCTGTTTGTGGTTTTTTCTTTTCCTCTTTAGGTTTTTTCAGGTCAATAAGGGAGGATGCCGCTCCGGTCTGTCCAGCAGCCGACCGTCAACACGCACCCCTCCAGGGTGTTGGTCAGGTGCCGATCTACAAGGCCACCGAACGTGGTGCCAATCGGAGTGGGGCGTTGCCAGCACGAGCGGGTGGAAGTCTCGGCTCTCTGCGGCATGTGGCTGTCACGCGCCACCAAGGGACCACCTGCAGATGAGTTTCTCGGCTTCTTCAGATCCTCAGACTCCGGTTCTTCAGTTTCTAAACGGCGGTTTTCCCCCTAGAGTTAGTTGTTGAGTCGAGCTCGGCCTCTGTTTGCCGGTTGGTTTGTGCTCTGTTTGTTCCTTTTTTTGTTCGGCGTTCGGTTTCTGTTTTAGCATGGTTGTGATGACCCGCTTTTATGTGTATTTTCACTGAAGGGATATTTTAATTTAATTAAATATTTTATAGTGCTTTTATTTTTAATTATCGAGTTTTAAATAGATTTTATTGGCTGTTGAATTTAAATTGTGATTTAATTTATTTTGGCTTGTTTTTGGTTTTAAAAATTTAAATAATTGGTTTTTACTAGTTATTTATTTTATTTTAGCTTATTGAAGTGTTTAAAATATTTTTAGTGGTGTTTATTTATTTATTTGATGTAGTGTTAATTTATTTTAATCGTTTTATGTTTTTTATACCGTTTTCGGCTGATCAGTCTTCGGACTTCCGACGTGAGGACTGGACCTCATTAATTTCCTTCATCTTTTTCTTTTCTTTTTCTCTTCTTTTTCTTTTTTCTCTTTTTTCTTTTTCCCTTTTTTCCTCTCCTCTCCCGTTCAGCTCTCTCTCTCTCCCCGCGTCCCTCTCTTTCTCTCTCTCTCCTCACCCACGCCGAAGGACTCCATCGCCCAGGCCCGCCGTTTGCCGGCGTCGTGCCCGACGCCACCCCTGCCGGTCGACTCCCCTCCGGCCGGTGATCACTCCCCCCAACTCCCAACCCCAACCGGCCGGCCGTTTGGCCGGAAAACGCCCAAAAAGCCGCACGGTTTGTGGTTCGATCCGCCGCCGTCGCTCCGCCTCCGGCCACCACCTCTTCACCACTTCTTTCCCTACTCCTTGCCGACCTAACCCACCCATCCCCGGCCTCAAACGGTCACCGGAGCGGCTCCCACGAGCTCAACTCCGATTTGCCCTTTTTCCGCCCCTACCGGCGTTTTCGCCGCCACCCACGGCCAAAACTCACTTCCACTATCTTCATAAACATCTCTAGACCATTCCCTATCAAATTGGTGTCTTGGTTTGTCCCCGGTCAAAAGTGGGTATTTTGCGACCCACGGGAACAGTGCATTTGCACTGTTACGTTGCTTTCGCATCGCCGTTCGCTTCGCGCCGAACCTTCTAAAAATCCTATATAGCGCTGTAAGTACTTCCCAAACTCTACTTTTAGATTTAAATGTATTTTACTCTTTCAATAATTTAATTGGTTGGTTTGCTGATTCCGGACTGAGTCCGAGGAGTTCGGGGGTCGGATGGATGGAGGACGGAGTTGCTTGTTTTATTGTGCTATGGTTGAATTTATTTGTCGAGCATTGAAATTGGCATTTACATGATGCATGCACTTGTATTTTATTTTATTGGATAAAATCATGTTTTATTGGCGTAAATGGTTTTTGGGAGTGTGCGTATCACGAGCCCAAGCCGGGATGGGTTATTATCTCGGTGGAGCTCCTCTGGTCACTCGGGAGTGGATAATACTGAGTGACATCCCCTGGGTTGTCGCCGGGCGACGACCGGATCGCACGATACGGTAACGCTGTCGTGTCGACTCCGTGGTCCTTTTAGTGGCGGGGACTAGAGGATGGCCTGGCCAGGTACGCGCGAGATGGAGGCGCGAGTCTGGGCATCACTCGTGTAGGTGTCACACGCGTAGACGTTACCTGCGGTGTGGCACAGAGCCAGAGTGTGCGGATGATCCCTAGGGGAGATCATGGTGCATGCATAATTGGTTGGTTTTTATGGTTTTCGGATATGGGCCATTTTCTGGGAAAATGGCGATGGTCTTGTGATCCATTTTCGGGGAAAATGGTGGTTTGGGCCATTATCTGGGATAATGGCGAGACTTGGTTTTAAAGGTTATGTTTTTAAGCCAGTTGGGTTTTTGGCGTGCGTGGAAAATATGATTTATGAGTTTTGGAGCATTGACATTCATTCATACTTGTTGTTTGAGTTTAATATGCTTTTATCTAGTGGTGTTTGGGTTTTACTTACCTGCGGCACCATTTTTGGTACCGTAGATTTTGATGCAGTGTTCGAGGAGGAGGAGGAGGCTGAGCCCGAGGATGCGGCTCCGCCGGAGTTCTGATTTGAAGTTATGCTTTGTACTTAGTTTTAAAAACAATATTAATATCATGTAATATTTTATTCTGTACCTTTGAACCGTTTGTATTTTATTTAAGAAAAATTCTGGTACTTAGTATTTGACTTGGCTATCCGCTGCGTATCTTCTTGTGCACATGTGTCGCTTGCACACACTTGGCACTCGTCGTTAGGATGGTGACCCATGATGTCACCATCCGGGCGCCTCGAATTCCCCGTATCCGTACGTGGGGATTTTGGGGGCGCCACAATGGTCTATGCCGCTGTTGGATGGTGTCGCCGGTGTGGGTGTTCTGTTTCTCTGTGTTTGTTTGGTGCCGCTGTTGTGGGTGTCGCCGGGGTTTTGTTTGTTTTTGTTGTTTTGTTAGTTTCTTGTGATATCCACGGTGTGGTGATAAGTTTTTGTGGGGGCTCAATCTAAGGTAAAGAGCTGAGAGCGGCGGGCGATGTTATGGCCGGTGGTCCGTACGCAATCTGGGTGCTCGTCTCGTTGGAGCTCGTGATGCCAATTGCCTGTGGAGGATGTGCCGCTAGAGCTCATGTCGTGCTCGTGGTTGGGTTGTTTTTGTTGGTTTTTGTTTCGTTGGTTTGTCGGTTTTTAGGTTTAGTGTAGTTATATGCTATTGGAATGTTTGTTCATAGCAGTTGTCTCCCGTTTCTGGCTCCTTGGAGGTTGGAGGGGTCACCCGTCTCTGGTCTTACAGAGCTTGTTAGAAGTTAAGACAATGTCCGTTACCTTGTGTGCGGGGAAGCTCCTGAGCAGTTGCGTTAGTTGGCTTATAGTCAGATTTTTCTCTCTTGTTAGGTCACAGTTGTAACTTCGCTTATGTGTGAATGCAATGGAGCATATTTCTCAAAAAAAAAAAAAAAAGCTTGGCCAAAAACTCCAAAACATAACATACTCTCCAGATTCACGCCCAGAATGACCTTTCCATGGTTAAAAATACTTTTGACCGACCAAATGACCATGGAATCATACGAATAATATATCTACGGAAACTATACTTAAAGAGGAATAAATTTTATGTAGGAGTCATTGTGTGAAAATAATTACAAGGGGTCAAAAAGATCCACGCAAAAAGACCCAGAAATCTGCCCGAGAGAGCTCTTTTGGGTTTCTCTCTAAGAACGGGGTGAAGAAGTGATGAAAGGGAAGTAAGTGGTTCTTGCATGACTCAAGACTTCTGTAGGGGGAAGATATGGACTTGAATGACCATTGATTGGAGGTAGATATGTGACATAAAGTGGAGAATAGAGAGGGGAAATGACAGCCTACAGAAGCTGTGAGTTATGGAGGTTGATGGGGTGGGTTTCTCCATCTCACATCAAGGTATTATTGGGTGCAGCCAAGGGCAGTGAATGGTTTGCCATGTGAGGGAGGAAACTTCTCCAAGAAGCCTTGCCAAGGTGGCCAAATTCGTGGGCCTTGGTGGGCCCCAACCAAGTGGGCTTCAATTTGGGGTTTAAAGGGGGTTTTGTTAAGGTTTGAGATGCTATCAAGCCCAAATCCAAATGTTCTTGGCCCAATCAAATTTCCAAAGTTTAAAATATTGGATAATGATGTCATAACAAGAATTTGAGAAATTAGTAGCACATGGAAGTGATTTAATCAAGTGATTAAATACAATGCTAGAAATTGGATCAAAAATGGTTTAAAGGCCAACTTTAGGGTTTGGGGAAACCGTTTAAGGTTTCGGTTTCAACCAAATTCTTGGGGTTTCAATTGGATTCCAACCATTTAGGGTTTCACTAGGGTTGAAACCCTCTTTGATCTGGCTCAATTTGGTTGATCAGATGAAAAAGGTTTTGCTTAGGTGGCATGATCTTACACCTTGATTTCCTTCACAAATCCATCTAATGGTTCCTCTTTATGCCAAGTATCTAATACTATTCACTATGTGTGGCTAAGATCTTGCCAAGTGTCCAAATAAAACTTCTCTAACCTAATTTGGACATTTCACACTGTGATTTTGAAAACAATACACTTAGTACGCATATCGAGGTTACTATTCACTCCGAAAAAATACATAATAAACTTAGTATTGAAAAATCTTAAATATTCATATTAACCTACAGTGAAAACCGTTTACCAAAACACAACCCCAAAGTGCTCCTATAAATAAATTCACAGTTTTGAATAGCCGTTTCGTCCGAAATTATGAAAATGAGTTATTGGGCCATAAAATCCTAAATATTCAACTGAGTCTAGTGGCGTAAACTATAATGTAATCTGACACTTTTAACTACCTCAAACAATTAAAATCGCATTTCTGATACCATAGCGAGTGATAACACTTACTATGTTGACAGGCTAAAACTTGTGTGATTGATCGATTCGTGAAAACTTATGGGGTTTTCACGAGGTTTCTAAAGTCTATAAAAATTCCACCATTGAATTTCTAGCGGGTTGTTACATAGTGCTTTATCTCTTAAAACGTAACGATCATTGTAAGTTAACTCTTAACTTACAGTGTAAGTTATCTCTTAACTTACTATGAGATTACTTTGTATGTGGTGGGTAAGGGAATTGCAGTATATGTATATATATATTATCATATATGTCATACCATGCCATATCATTACATGTTTATCTATTACCTATATTATACTTTGTCATGAAACATTTATCGATTACACAATTTATTTTGTCACGTATTGTTATCTGTTACAAGTATGTTATGTAATGTCATCTGTTACACGTATGTCATGTCATGTAATATTTTCTGTTATATGTTATGCGATGCTATGAAATATTTTTTGTCTCATGGTACATCATGTCTTTTGTCCCACGTTAATGTCATATTACATTACATTAGGGCTTCAGTTCTTTCATTTCATATCACGTTTTGTCTTGAGTACAACTTGTGTATCTTGGAAATAGCCTTTCATATCATGTCAAATCTGTTTACGTCTATCACGACCCTAAGTGTTAGGATGAAATAATATCTAAGTGAAACTAATTTGTTCATACTAGAGTGTCTAAACTAGTGTGAAATTCCTTTAGTTGACAAGGTAAAAATCAACGAGCTGTTAATGAGACTTAATTAACTGGTCATCGGAGCGCAGCAGGCATTAACACAGATCTTGCCACATTTCAATTTCATATTATACGTACTTGTGCGAGTGCAGATATCTGACAAGGGATACGTATAGTATGTGTGTCCACAACAAGTGTAGATACCTGTAAACTAGCACATATGTTAACACACTCATAGCTGGTGTAGATACCTGTTTTATGATGTAGTAATCGGCAGGAACACACGGCTCAAGGGGACTCTTGTAGCACCCATATGGTCAGTTTTACTTATCAAGCTTATTGAATAAGATTCTAAGTCCATGTATTTCATGTTCAATCATGTTTTAAGTTCAAGTTCTATCCATGTTTCAGTTCAAGTTCATGTTATTTAGATCAAGTTCATGTCATGTCAAGTTTCAAGTTCAGTTTACGTTTCGGTTCAAGTTATGTCAGTTTATGCCATGTTACACGTCAAGTTATTTTATGCTTGCTTATGACTTTGATTATGTATTCATGCCTTTACAGGCATGCATGTATCATTAACCTGTGTGGAAGTTCTCTGTTAACTTGTTGATATTTGTATTCAAATCTCACCATGGTAGTCTCAAATACCATTCCCCCCAAATAGTAGGAGATGTGTTAGGACCAAGAGAGGGAGTGGAGCCTAGCAAATTGGAGGAGGTTGATTAGGTAGCGCCGATGCAACGCGGAGCTTGTGGCCTCCTTAGTTAGAATTTTTATCAGTATTATGGCATCTTGGTCAAGTTATGTGAGTTGCTCGATGAACTAGCCTAGTAATTATATTTTTGGTGATGAAATTATGGAGCTCGGTCTCCCATAGTTTTGAGATTACAGTCTTCTAAGACCCGTATTGTAGTCATGGATGTTTATCCTTTTAGTATGTAAAGACAATGTTTAAAGTATTTTGGATTTATTTAGTTTGGTGCATAGTATTACTAAAAAAAAATAATCTGCTACAAATATTGCATACTGTTAGATGCATGTTAGAAACATTGCATTTTTATTTATCATGAACTGGGACAGGTAACCTTGTGTTGCATGTCCTAAAGCTTCAAAATGTTCATTCGATCCCGAGCAGAATATGGTAGTGTCACATGGTGATATCAAAGCAATACGTCTCTGGGTTATAAATCTACATATATTAGGCTTGAAATTTTAGTCGTCATTCGGCTTGAATTTATTGACGTATAAGAGATAGTACATGGTTGTGATATTTGTACTCATGTGTTTCAAGAAGTGACACATGACATGCGGTAGGATATCTTGGAACCTTGGTGGAGACATCAATCAATAGAATCAAAATCCCTCGATAGATGGGGCATTTGCTGAAGCTGTACGTCTACTAACTAACGTGCTTAGACATCAGCAATAGCACTGTTAAGAGCCGTGAAGTGGATTATTGATCCCAAAAGGACATACTTGATCTGTGGATGCACTAAAGACCAGAAGGTACTGTACACTAGATATTTGTTGCAAGGAGAAGTAGGAATATGGTGGGATATCAGAAGGCAATAGTTGGGGAACTAGGAAGTCTCGCTGCACTGACATAAGAGAGATTCAAGGAAGAGTTTGACAATAGATTCTTCCCAAATTCTGTCAAACAGCTGAATGTTCACGCCACACCTGATCTCTACTTAGAGGATGCAGGCGCATAAGTTTAAAGAAGGGCTTCAACCTAGGATCCATAATTAAGTAGCTTGCCTTAGAATAGAGAGTTGGTAAATGTGGTCATGATAGTTGAAGTTGAGCATAAAGGTTTGGCAATCTAGATCAATTTTGAGCGAAAGAGAATCATGTCGTTTGCTGTAAGCAGTAGTGTTGAGAAGAAGAAGTCTTTTCCCAGATAATAATGATAGGAGAGCAGATGTTATCTTTTTATCCACTGTGCCAAAAATGTGGAAAGCTTCATCTCGGAGAATGTTGATTCGGATATAGTCTCTTTCCTATGCAGGAAGCCTAGACATTTGATCGGAGATTTCCCAACACCGTGCAAGGTAGTAGGGTTAGGGATAATAAGCCAAGGCCCCACATCCCAACACGTGTGTATGCTGTAACCCATGTGATATCAATGCTGATGCATCAAAGGACGAGGAAGTTGGCGTCATCACTGGAAACATCAACCTATTAAGGTTCACGGCTTGTGCGCTATTCGATTCGGGCGCGTTGCAGTCCATTTTATCTGTAGTGTTTGTACGAATTTGTAGTTTACGAACTGAGCTATTTACTCGAAGAGTTGTAGTGATAATTCCTAATGAGAATACAGTAGCTTGTACCCATTTAGTTAATGATTATCTTATAAAGCTGGAAGGAAGGACACTGAAGGTTGACTTGCTGGTATTCGGTCAGATGGAGTTCAACCTAATCTTGGGGATGGACTAACTTTTCAAACACTATGCTAAGATAGACTCTTGGAGGCGAGAAGTTGTGTTTGAATCCCCTAAGTGAAGACAGGATGAGTTACGCAAGATGATGTGAACCCCAATCGATTTGCTTTGAGACCCAACAACAATATTGGAAAACAACCCCAAGAAAGCCAAACTCAGATTGATGGATGGAGAATTTAGACCCGATGAGAACCCGTTCCAAGAACCTAGATTATATCAAAATCTAGACCCATTGAAGAATCTGTCTTAAGAACCCAAATTACAAAGGAGGAACGCCACAAAGGTTTTGATTTACCTTTGATAAGTTCAAAAGTTCAAGAAGAACAAGAGGAGATAACTCAAACTCTCAAAGAAATTCCATATATTCTGCCTCTCAAATGAGGCTATAAGTTGTTTAAATAGACAACCCCCAAAAACCCTAATGAAAGCTTATCGGGTACTGTAGTGTGAACAGTGTCGTACGCCGCGCTACAGTAACTTCTAAAACCCTAGTTTGTATAATAATAACTTGCCAAATAAGCCCTTGGCCAAAATACAAGGCCTTCACAAAAACCCTAGTTCAATAGAAATAAGAAGTGTGGGCCGGACATCCCCCAAGCCCAATTATTCTAGATTAATTCCTATGACTATTAAAATAAGCCCTTTTAATTAAATAAATAAATCTATGGACTTCAATAACAAAAGGCCCAAGTCGTGTCTTCCATAGCTTTGATCAAGTGGATCCAAATTGATTCTCCTTCTTTCAAGCCCATCATGAGTGTTGGGCTCTTGCTAGCTTCATCCCAATTGGATTGCACCAATTCTTGCATTGCTCCCTTGATTTTCGTGGCGCTTATTCTTATAATTGATCCTTGAGACTTGGTCCGCCTTGGGGCCCATCATTCCCCCTCTGCTCAAAAGGATTCGACCTCGAATCTCCACCTGGATCAAAGGGAAAAATATTAGTGACATTGAAAATAGCAAACACATGATACATACCTGGAAAATCCACTAGATATGAAGTATCATTAATTTGGCAATGTCCATCCAAGCTTCTTCTGTCATCAATAGGTAAAGGCATTAAATCAAAATGAATAAGTGGATTAAAGCCAAAAACAACTTCAAAAGATGAATGAGAAATAGTAGTATGCATGGTCTTATTATATGCAAACTCTAATAATGACAAATGATTTCCTCGCAAATGTTCATGCAAGAATTCAGTGAATGGAAAATGATACTCCCACAAACGTTCATGAAACACATCTAAAGTCTTCCTTACACCAAAATGACCACTCCAACTATATGCGACCTCAATGAATGGCAAACCATACTCCCAAAAGTATTCATGCAATACGTCTAAACTCTTCTTAACACCAAAGGGACCATTCCAACTAAATGCAAACTCAATAAATGGCAAGTAATACGCCCACCAATGGTCATGCAACACGTCTAAAGTTATCTTTACACCAAAATTTCCCAACAAAGCACATTCATGTGCTACAAGCACAAGCAACTCACGCATAGAACTATTAGGCACAAAAAGTCTATCATCTCTAAACAAGTGCCAATCTAATTTATAGAACTTACCAAATGATGCTTTCTCACATACTCTATACACACTAGCCAAGCCATCATCATTAACATACAATTTCTTATCATATTCAAGTCTCAATAATTTTGTATCTAAAATGATGACAAGGACATACCTTCTTGCTAAAGCATCAAACACAAAATTTTTCTTACCGTGTGTGTACTGAAGAATTACATGAGGAAATGTCTCAATGAGTTGAACCCACTTGGCATGCATTCTATCCAACTTAACTTGTCCCTTCAAGTGCGTCAAGGACTTGTGCTCTTCAAACAAAGGTTGGCCAAGGATTGTCGCACCTGGCACAAGATCAATGTATTGCTCTATCTTTCTAATAGGTGGCAATCCATTAAACATACTGCTAGGAATCATGACCTCATATCCCTGCAACAAAGAGATAACAATGCTAGGCAAAGATTTGTTAAGTTCGTTGGTATTAAAATTTGCTTTAGCATAAAAACTCACTTCTCCCTTTGCTTTTCTCTCACTTTCTTCACTCTCGCTTTTCTTTTCAATCTCATTTTTCGTTTCACTCTCTATTCTTCTTTCACTGTCTTTTTCCTTTTCACTCTCTTTTTCTCTTTCACTCTTTTTTTCCTTTTCACTCTCTTTTCTTTCACTCCCTTTTTCAACATCTTTTTTTGAACTCTCGACCTCACAATTGTTTTTCAACTCATTCTCTCTTTTTCTAGAGGTTTCACAATTTCTTTCTTCCTCAATCTCTCTCTCACTCTTTCTTTTTCGTTCAACCTCACTTTTACTCTCTCTTTTATCATCAATCTCACTTTTTACTTTCAGTTGGTCCTCATGGACCTGTGTTGGAGTTAAAGGAGCAAGTTTGATTATTTTTCCATCCCTTTCAAAATTGTACATGTTCCTGAACCCATCATAAATCACTCTCTTATCACACTGCCATGGCCTGCCCAACAAAATATGACCAGCATGCATAGGCACTACATCACAAAGCACCACATCTTTGTACTTCCTAATTGAAAAAGATACAAGCACTTGCTTATTTACCCTAACCTCCCCACAATCACTCAACCACCGCAACTTGTATGGTCTAGGGCGTTTCAAGGTAGGTAAATTCAATTTCTCAACTAAAGTAGTGCTAGCCACATTAGTACAACTTCCCCCGTCAATGATCATACTACATACCTTGTTGTTGATGTGGCATCTAGTATGAAAAATGTTCTCTCTCTGCAGCTCTGTATCATCCATCTTACTTTGTGTATTGAGAGCACGCTTGACAGCAAGAGACTCTCCATACTCCTCATCCTTACACTGATGTTTAATACTAGGCTCACGTCTCCTATCTGTCCCACTTTGTAGATTTCTAATCACTACACCTTGTGGATCCATCCTACCCCTCACTTCTCCCAACTTCAAATTTAACCTTTCAAACTTTTGTTGCATGGTCTGCAACACAAAGAATGAGTTATCTACCATCTCCTTTGGTGATGAGTCATTTTTATGAGACATCATCATATGCTATGCACAAAAAGGAATGTTAGTGGAAAAAAGGACCTCACACGCTCCCTTACGTGTTTACACTCAAATAATGGCACTCCACTCGTCTTTCACTCTTAATTGGCTTTTTTCACGATAATGATCTCTCACTCTCTTGCCTTTTACCTCAAGAGTTTTTCCCACTCAAGTTCTTTTAAGAACTAATTGAACTCAATCAAGATAATACAACCTTGTTTTATCCGAACTAGTAATTAGGTCCAAGAAACAAGAACAAGAGAAAAACATGGAAGGAATAAAATGACATGAGACTCAAGGAATTTATACACTGGAAAGAGTAATAACCAAATAAGGTACAAACTAGAAAGATGTATTCAGCCCCTTTAAAGATAAGGCTCAATCAATGACAAAGCACTCAATTTTATATGGCAAAGTATTTCAAACAACTACCCAAAATCCATCTCTCTCTCTTTTTCTTTTCTTTGGATTTTTTTTTTCGAATTTTATTTTCTTTTCCTTTCCTCAACAATTCAACCACAAACAGAAATATTCAATTGTGATAATCAAACAATTGAATTCAAACACATAAAACAATTGGCAAGGAAATAGAAGAGAATCAAAGAAACAACACTCCAAGCAATTGATAAACTTAGAGATGCAAGAAACCCTAGAAATTTCCAACTCTATAGATGGTGCAAATTTTGGCAGCCTTCAAACAAGCAATTTAGCCACCCAATGTTGATGAACATGAAACCAAAAAGATAGAGTAATCTGGCAGCCCTAGGAAACGAATTTCTGCACCTTTTTTTTTTTTTTTTGCAACCTTAGAACAATGAAACCCTAGAAATAAAGATGCAATAAATAAAAGATAGAATTACACCTGATTGGAAACCTTGCTCTGAATACCAAATGATGTGAACCCCAATCGATTTGCTTTGAGACCCAACAACAATACTGGAAAAACAACCCCAAAAAAGCCAAACTCAGATCTATGGATGGAGAATTTAGACCCGATGAGAACCCGTTCCAAGAACCTAGATTATATTAAAATCTAGACCCGTTGAAGAATCCGTCTCAAGAACCCAAATTACAAAAGAGGAACGCCACAAAGGTTTTGATTTACCTTTGATAAGTTCAAAAGTTCAAGAAGAACAAGAGGAGATAACTCAAACTCTCAAAGAAATTCCATCTATTCTGCCTCTCAAATGAGGCTATAAGTTGTTTAAATAGACAACCCCCAAAAACCCTAATAAAAGCTCATCGGGTACTGTAGTGTGAACAGTGTCGTACGCCGCGCTACAGTAACTTCTAAAACCCTAGTTTGTATAATAATAACTTGCCAAATAAGCCCTTGGCCAAAATACAAGGCCTTCACAAAAACCCTAGTTCAATAGAAATAAGACGTGTGGGCTGGACATCCCCCAAGCCCAATTATTCTAGATTAATTCCTATGACTATTAAAATAAGCCCTTTTAATTAAATAAATAAATCTATGGACTTCAATAACAAAAGACCCAAGTCGTGTCTTCCATTACTTTGATCAAGTGGATCCAAATTGATTCTCCTTCTTTCAAGCCAGTGTTGGGCTCTTGCTAGCTTCATCCCAATTGGATTGCACCAATTCTTGCATTGCTCCCTTGATTTTCATGGCGCTTATTCTTATAATTGATCCTTGAGACTTGGTCCGCCTTGGGGCCCATCACAGGAGCTTAAGTTATTCCCCTGAGTTGGTGAAAAATAATCAACGGCCTTGAACGAGATAGTAATGGTCTCGGAGGTAAGGGAATACGCCTTTTTCTGGTAGGGACAAGAGACTACTCAATGTGAAGGACGCTTATGTGAGGAATGCGCCAGCGCAAGAGGACCGACCACTTTCCAAGGGCAAGTGAAACACTAAGAAGATAACCTTTCCTTGGAAAGATGGAAGACTAGGTAGCAATGGTTTGTAAAGTGCAGTTAGTCCAACAAGGAGAGAAAAAAAATGTGGAAGGCCGGGCTGGTACATCTCAACGTAGGGCACAACAAAAGACTTTCCACCTATGTCAAGTGAGCAAATACCCACGCGAGAACGAGATGCTGAAGAGTCTGGTAAGGGTGCCAACTGTATGAATGCAAGAAATGTAGGTGTAGAAGGGCAAGTAACGAGCATAAGGTGAGCAACGATCAAGGAGAAGACCCATACAGATGCAAAGGCTTTCTTGGATAACACGACAATGTCTAGAAGGTAGTAGCATCGTACATAGAAGCCCACACTCCACCTAAAAGGTCACATATGGAGTAAATCCATAGAAAGAAAATTAAGACTATATAGGACATATCATCTGAACCTAGAGGGATGGTCCAACACCACGTGGGAGACCCATATTCGAGGAAGGATTGCAAGCTAGACTAAAGATGAGCCGCAATAATGTGCATGACTTGTCTTGTCAGTCTATGTTTATCATCCCGCAAAGGGCAACTAAGACTGAAGGGCTACTATTCAAGCTCATCAGTAGTCAAAAGGATACCTAGCGATCACGCCTTATAAAATGGCTTAAGGTAAAAGTCTAAATCTCACTTTTGGGATAATAAGTGTTTGAGCTTCTTTGGAGTTGAAGTCTTCAAAGAAAGCAAGTGGCTTCAAAGGGAGCAATGGGAAGAGCAGCGTCAGCACCGCCATAGTACTTTAAATATTGTGAGGTGGGTATTTTTTAAAATAGTACTGGGAAATGTGGGGTAAATGTTATGGGTGTGAGATCTTGCATTGCATATTCTGTAATGTTCATCTTTATTCTCATGAAATGATAAATATTTCTCCTCATTATGTTTACGGATGTCTTTACATTGTGATTTTGAGATATTGAGTTTGAATGGTTTGAATTGGTGATGTGGCGATTTTGGGTGTGTGGGTCTTACCTTGTGTCAATCATCATGGACAGGTTGAGGAGTCCTCGGGCCATTCCTACGACACGTTACCATGAGTTTCATACAAAGGAGTAAGGGTACTCCTGATGACACTTTTTTTTTTTTTTTGGGGGGGGGGGGGGGGGGGGGGGGGGACTTTCATATTGGCCTCACTTCATAGATGGGTTGAAAGATTCCCTGTATGATGACTCCAAATTTTGCTTGGGATTGGATGAACATTTGAAATGTCAAGACATGTAATATAAGGTTACCTGAAAATATCCTAATTGATGTAATGTTCCTAATATGTATCTAACATTATACAATATTCGTAGTGGATAAATTTTTTCCTTAGCAATACTATGCACCAAACTGAATATATCCCAAATATTTAAGACATACTTCATACATAATGACATACTACACAACTGAGATCATAACACTAGTCCAAATCGGCTGTGATCAAAAGAGTACTGGAGATTCAACTCCATAGGTACAAGTAGTAATTTAAGTTAACTACTATACTATTATCGACGTCGCACCGTCGCTTAGTCAACCGTTCCAGTTGGTCGATTCCTGGCTCTCCTTCAAATCTTGTAACAAGATCTACTATTTAGAGGGAATGGTAGTTAGAATCACTACAGTGAGATTTGATTACAAATTTCAGCAAGTTAATATAAAACCTCCACACACATTAATGATGCATGCATGACAATAAAAGCATGAATGCATAATCACGGTCATAAATAAGCATAGCATAACTTAACATAAAGTATAGCATAACTTCACATATGACATAGCATAACTTTATATCTAACATAGTATAACATAACATAACTTGACATAAAGCATAATATAACTTCACATATGAGATATCATAACTTCACATAAAATATAGTATAATTGACATAACTTGATTTGAGACTTATTCTTATCTCATTGGGTCACCATGATTGCTTATCTTTATTTCATGGGGTCTCCATGATTGCTTATTCTTATCTCATGGGGTTACCATGATGGTGTATTTTTATCTCATGAGGTCACCATGATTACTTATTCTTATCTCATAGGTTCACCATAATTGCTTATTCTTATCACATGGGGTTATCATGATGTTCTTGTCTCGTGGGGTTACCACGATAGCATATCACAATAAACTGAAAAATAACTTAATTGCACGAGGAAGTACATGGGATAGAAACATTTCATACCTTGACATGGCATGCAACATATAATATTTTGTAACATAGCATACTTACGACAGTGAACTTTACATGACATGACTTGCATGTAACAAATGACATACTTAACATGACATATTTACACTGTATAGCAATATGTGGCAGAATATCTTGAGTAACAGATAAATAATTCATGACAGAATAAATTCTGTGTAACAGATAAATATGTGACAACTTAGCATGGTATTGCATATATGATAACATACGTACATACACTATAATTCCTTTACTTATCACCTATACACAATAAACGGCTAGTAAGTTAAAAGTTAACTTACCTCGATCTTTGCATTTTTTTATCAACTCAAGCGCGATCACAAGCAACTGAAGATAGTGATTTCTAAAAGTTAGAACTTAATCACTAACAATTAGAAATATGGAAAAATATTAATTTAAAACAAAATTACCATTTTACTATTTACATGTGGGAATATGAGCATTTTACCCATAACTTAAGGATTTTGCATCCTAACTTTAAAAATCACCAAAATTTACATATCTCATATAAATTTTTCCTAAACCTAAATATCAAATCAGAAAAATCTAAAACTAAACACAACCATAAAAACTCCATAGGGGCCGAAACTTACATAGGCTTTTTCCCTTGATTTTTGTTCCAATTCTTCCAATTTCAAAACTCATGATCAAATCAAATTTTTTGCAACAAATATCTTCCAATCGTAATTTTAAAAAAATTCTTAAAACATACACTAAAAATATGTTAGTCATCAACACAAAACTTTTTAACTAAAAAGGTAAACCCTCGAATCATATAGTTTGATCTATTTCAAATCATCTCCAAGAACTTCAAAAGATCCAAATCTTACTTCTAACATATTTATAACATATTAATAAGAAAAATCATGCTTTGAATTATCAAGCAAAAGTCATCAAAATTACCAAAACAACACTTGAACTTTTTGGTTTCTTTCTAAGTTCAAAAATAGATTTTTGTTTCTAACTTGTTTTGATCAATCACTTGATCCATGACTTATAAATATGTGATTTTCAAACCAAAACATCACATGGTTTAAAAAGGTGTCCTAAAACAGATTTAAGCTTCAAACTCAAGATCCCAGGGTTAAAAATCAATCAAAACATAAATTTAGCCAAGAACATCAACACTTTGGCCTATTTGAATATCTCCTTGTATAAAAATTCATACTTTGAGTCTAATATAAAATATTTTCAAAATAATATTCTAACATGTATATAAGAGGCTTAGGATCCTCCAATAAAATTATCAAAACCATTGGAATATGTTTAAATTATAAAAATTTAAACTTTCTCAAAACAAAAATTGTTTTTCCTCTTCCAGTTTTTAAGTTTCTAGATCTGAGAAAATATTTCATCAAAACCTTTGATCATGCAAAAAATCATCAACCAATAATCATATACATATGTTAAAGATACTCCATAAAAATTTTGGACCAAAATCTATCCATTAGCTTGATCAAAAACTCCAAAATATAACATACTTTCCAGTTTATCGTTCAGAATGACCTTTCTACAGTTTAAACAATATTTTATTGATCAAACGATCTTCAAATGGAACAAATAAGGTAACTACATAAACTGAACTAAAAAAGGAAAAACTTTAAGTAAGGAGTGAGAAAACACTTACATAAACTTTGAAATGGGCATGCAAAAGAATTCCGAAAAGTTGTCCAAGAGAGTCTTTTGTTTTCTTTCTAATGAATGTGGGAAAACAAGGTGGGATGAGTATGAAATGGGTTGGAAGACTTCTTGACAATTCAAATAAGTGGACAAAATTATCCCAAGATATTTCCTCATGGTGGATTGTAGAGTTGAAAGAGTGAGGTGGTCCTTTAGCTTTTCCCTTCTAGAACATTCTAGGCCCTCTTGAAGACATCTTACCAGCCATGTGGGGGATGAAATTTCCTAGCCAAAAAGCAATGTTAAGGTGGCCAATTTTGTGGGCCTTAATGGGCCTACACCGAATGGATCTCAATTTAGGGTTTTAAGAGGGTTTGGATTGTTATCAAGACCAAAACTAATTTCTCTTGACCTAATCAAATATCCAAGATTTAAAAGGTTGAATAATGATGTTCTAACATAAATTTAAAAAATTAATAGCATTTGAAAGTAATTTAATCAAGTGATTAAACACAATGTTAGAAACCAATTCAGTTAGAATTTTGAGGTCAACTTTATAGTTTGAATAAAATCATTTAAGATTTCTATTTCAACCATGCTTTTGGGTTCTCAGTTGGATTCCAACCATGAAGGGTTTTACTAAGGTATAAATCCTCTTTGATTTAGTACAATTTGATTGGTCGGATGGAATAGAGTTTTTGCTTAGGTGGCATGATCTCACACCTTGATCCCTTCAAATCCATCAAATGTTCCTCATGGTGTCAAGTATCTAATACTATTCACTATGTGTGGCTAAGATCTTACCAAATTTCCAAATAAAACTTCTCTTACCTAATTTGGATATTCCACACTGTGATTTTTAAAACACTACATTTAGTGCACTTATCGAAATTCTTATTCACTCAGAAAAAGTTTATAATAAATTTAGTACTGAAAAATCCTGAATATTCATATTAACCTACAGTGAAAGTCGTTTACCAAAATTTAACCCTGAAGTGCGCCTAAAAATAATTTCACAGTTTCAATCAAGCGTTTTATCCAAACCATAATGTATTCTGACACTTCTAACTACCTCAAATAATAAAAATCGCATTTCTTGCATCATAATGACTGATAACACTGACTATGTTGATAGACTGAAACTTATGTGATCGATCGATTCGTGAAAACTTATGGGGTTTCACGTGATTCCTAAAGCCTATAAAAATTCCAGCATTGAATTTCTAGCGGGTTGTTACTGATGGGCCCCAAGGCGGACCAAACCTTAAGGATCAATTACAAGATTAAGAGTCACGAAGATCAAGGGAGCAATGCAAAAATTGGTGCAGATGAAGCTAGCAAGAGCCCAACACTCATGATGGGCTTGAAAGAATGAGAACCAGCTTTGATCCACCTGATCCAAGCTGTGGAAGACTTGACTTAGAGATAGGGCCTTTAGATATTAAGGCTTTCAATTTATTTAAAAGGATTTTTATTATTAGTTTGGAATACGTGGGCTTGAGGATGCTTAGCCCACATGTCTTATTTCTTATGAACTAGAGTTTTTGGGAAGGCCTTGTATTTTGGCCAAGGGCTTTGTTTTTGGAAAAATACTATTTTATTTGAACTAGGGTTTCGAAGTACTGTAGCACGACACTGTTCATGCTACAGTACCGCAGCGGCTACTGTTCACTGAAGGGCATTTCTGAGAGTAAGGTCTCAAATTTTAGTCTAGGGTTTTATTATGTTTTGGGGAGGGTATTTAAAGGATGTAACCAGCCACTCCAAGACTTAGACTATTATTCTGAATTTTAATTGTGAGTGAGTTTTCTCTTCTTGTTCTTAATTAAACTTATCAAAGGTAAATCACAACCTTTGTGGCATTCATCCTTGTAATTTGGGTTCTTGAGACGGGATTTCAACGGGTCTATATTTTAATATAATCTAGGTTCTTGAAACGAGTTCCCAACGGGTCTAAATTCTCCATCCATAGACTTGAGTTTGGCTTTCCTGGGTTGTTTTTCCAATATTGTTGTTGGGTCTCAAAGCGAGTCGATTGGGGTTCACATCAGTTACACCCTGGGCATATCATGTGTGGTATCTTTGAGTTGGTTGGCCATGTAGAATGTGTCCCCAGTGCAACATGTCTATCTCGTTGTGTGTTGGATGATTTGAAACATGTGAATTAGCTTGCACATTGGCTGAGTGAGAGTGATACCCCGAATCAAATGATGAAGTGATTTCCCCCGCTTGGCTTTTATGTGATGACATGTTATTAAATGAGATTATATATGATGAGTTTTACGTACTTGAGAAGAGGGTGATTCCTCACCTCAGCGATATATATGTATACTTGAGATTTGCACAAAAGGTAATTCCTCATAGGATGATTTATTGTCATGCTTATATACTTGTCTTTTATTGAGAAGGTGATTCCTTGCCATGATTATGGATGTATGTGTTTTGCTTAGAAGGTGATTCTTCGCCACACACAAATATGTGTTCACAGATTTTTACATGAGACTGTGCATTATATATTCACGTGCATTGTCTCTCATTAACAAATTTATCATAGCTGTTAACCTACATGTGGTTTCGTTTATCAAAGCGGTAGATTTTTATGCAGAGTTAGTTCCAGGAGAAGTACCCGAGGAAGGAGGAAGCTTGTCTCCTTTAATGTTTTTTGTATTGTTTTGGAGATGTATCTCTCAATCAGGCGACAAGTCATGTTTGTTCTATCATACCTGGATGTAGGAAATGAATAGATGGTACTGTATAATATTCTTTGGGAAGTGAAAATGACATATATATATTTGTGTTTTGATTAATGAACCTATTTATGGTTTAAACCTCTAGTATAGATAGTATTTAGTCTTTAACTAAACCTTCACTTATTCCACTGTGATATAGACTTTAATTTGCTTACACATGCACTTCATTGTGAGAATTGTATGCCTATTCCCGATCTAAATTCGGGGTGTTGTCGATTGGTCGGCACATTTGGCACCATAGATCCTCAATGGATCCTTTACTAAGGAACGGGACGCCACTATTTTCGTGAATCTTTGACTATTCTTAAGATGAAGTTATGCCGACGAATGTTACTCGCAGTGTGATGAAGAGAACCAGGACGTACACATGGATTTTATGGGGAATTGTGGTGTATGGTTATCAATATAAAAAATGGATGATCATGAGAAGATATGTTCAAGATTCTAGATGGAAAGTTCTTTTATGAAATGTAAGTATCATGTTCGTGCATTCATTTACATGTTAATACATGTCATGTCATATTATCATGAGTATTAGTTCTAAGGATAACTTATGGAGATTTTGTGAAATCTCACTATGGTACTCCCTACTACAATCTTGCATCTCAGAACCATAGAAGATGTTCTAGATTGTGAGGGGCAAATGCCGGAGGAGGAGTAGACAGAATTGGATGAAGTGGATTAGGAATGAAAGCATCTATAATAGTGTACCATTTGAAGAATATTTCTTAAATGTGTATTTGCTAGTAGCACTTGTTACTTAACAACACTTTTAGTGTGATGGAGTGACTTCGGGTTGAGGTTCTATTAAAGACAATGTTTTATGTAGTTTTATTTCAAAACCATTAGTTTGTATGTAACAACAACTATGGACTATTTTTAAGATATGTGTGTTGGGATCTATTTTATTCTAGTACCATTATTTAATAATACTTTTCCACTGTGAATTATCCATACTACTGGGTGCATTCATATTATTTGTCATGAATGATGGGAATGTGTGACCTAGTGTTACATACCCCGACATCTTGATCTCTGCCAAATCCCAAGTAGGGGTTGAGGGCATTACACATCACTAGATGCACTGCCAATGATGCATTCCGACATTGCCATCCATCCCGACCTCATGGTATCATCCTTAACCTCATATGGTATGACCAGTTCATTAACCTTATCCATTCATATTTTCTTTCTCTTTTCTTTAACAGAGAAAATCATAGTGAACAATTTGAATGATTACACCATGAGTAATTTAAATGAGATACTCTAACAATCAGAATAATTACGCCAGGAGTACCTATTAATAACTTTAATGAAAATACTCTGATAATCAAAATGATTTCTCCTTGAGCATTTTGATGGAGGTACTTTAACAATTAGAATGATTACGCCATATGAACCTTGCATGAATTATCAATGGAGATACTCAGACAATCATAGTGATTATGCCACAAGCATCCCAGTCATGACTAACTAAGAAAAACACTATTTTTTTGTGACATCCTCTGTACTCAAGACATGATAGATGACACGACATAACGTAACATGACCTGTACGGGTGATGAATGAAATGGAATAACATGTACATATAAACATTTCATGAGATGGCGTATAGTGTAACAAATCAACTTTTTGTGACATAGCATACTATGGAACAGATAAACATTTCATGCCATAGCATAATGTGCAACAGATTAACATTTCATGGCATAACATAATGTGACATGTATATGAGCATAAGAACATGAATAATTGTTCTCTTACCAACACACACAATATCCTGACAGTAAGTTAGAAGCAAACTTATAGTGATTGAAACGTGACGAAATTAAGCGTGAATAACAAAAATTATAAGGAGACATTTATAAAGGCTAAAAACTAATTACTAGTGAACTTAGAAAAATAAAATTACTGATTTATAGTACCATTTTACCCATACTTATGAGAACATAACCATTCTACCCCTAAGTCAAGGATTTCATATTCTAACTTCAAAACTCACCAAAATTTACATTCCTCATGTAAATTTTGTTTAAATCTAAATATAGAATTAGAAAAATTTAAATCAAAACATAACTAAAAGAACCAAGTATAGGCCGAAACATACTAAGACTAAAATCCTTAATTTTTGTTGCAATTCTATCAAACTCCAACTTTCATACTAAAACTAAATCATGCAACATCAAAAAAATCATATAATATGTTTAAAAGTCATTATAAGACCACAAAACATATATTTTACAAAAAGCATAAACTCCTCATTCTAAGAAAATGCTAAAATACCAAATCAAACAACTCTCTAATGAAATTAGACTATTTCCTTTGCAATAAACTCCAATGACTCCAAAAGTTCATAAACATACTCTAAATATGCTCATAAAACAATCCTAAGGACTAACATGCTTTAAAAAGTTAAACTAAGACCACAAAAGTCACAACATAAACATTCAACACAATCGGTTTATATACTCCAAAACCGAGTACTATGTGTTTTGGTTTTTGATCAAACCACTAGATCCAAATTTTCCATGAAGTAAACCATCAAGAAAAAATATTATATGCTTCATATTCAAGTCCTAAAATAGATCTAAGCATCAAACCTAGTATGACATTGCAAAAATTGCATAGAAATACAAATCCATCCTTGAGCCTCAAATATAAGGCCTAACAGAGCCTTTGCATGCATAAAAATTCATATCCTCAAGATCAATATCATAAATACTCAAAATAGCATTCTAACACATAGATAAAAGTTCTAATAGTGACATATGTGAATATAAAAGTCATAGGAGTATACTTTCACAAAAAAAGATCCAAACTTACTCAAAACAAAAACTATTTTTACACCTCCAATTTCCAACTTTCTTATATCATGCAAAACGCTTAGTAAAAACTCTCAATATGCAACTAATTTAAATAAAAATATCATTTTAATATGCTAACTCTTAACCATAAAAAAATCAGACCAAGATCTTGTCAAGAACACCATAAAACAAAATCAAAGAATCACACACTGTTCAATTTATTGCCAAGTATGACCTTTGCATGCTTAAACAGATTTTTCACTGTTTAGTTTCGTGGGCCATCATGGGTCTAAACCATTTGGGGTTTCAATAGGGTTTGGTTTGGGCTTTCAGTGCCTATCAAATCAAAATCCAGTTTTTCTTGACTCGATGAAAATAATACGATATAAAAGAATGGATAAGGGTGTAATGACATGAATATGAATGGTTAATATCATGTGGAAGTGATTTAATCAAATGATTAAACATTAAACTAAAACCAACTATCATTTAGGGTTTGGGGTAACCATTTGGGATTTGGAGAATTCGTTTAGGGTTTTAGATTTCACCATCATTTTGGCATTTTACTAGGGTTGAAACCCTATTTGGTTTGACAAAAAATTAAATGGTTGGATGGAATAGTGTTTGGCTTAGGTGGCATGATCACAAAGCTTATTTTTCTTTCCTTTCCTTCACATTTCCATCTTCAGTTCCTCTTGATGCCAAGTGTCCTATACTATTTATCAAGTGTGGTTAAGATCTTACTAAGTGTTTAAATGAAACTTCTATAGACTGATTTGGACATTCCACACTGTGATATGAAAATGACTAGACTGCATGTTAACATTGGTGTTGCTATTCACTCTGAAAATGATGAAAATAACTTTACACCATAAAATCTTAAATAACCCTATGAAACTAGGAGCGTACTTCGCTTCATGAAATTCAACTCCTAATTATCTTGAACAAATCAAAATACGTTTTTGAACAAATATTGCCCAAAAAACAAATTATTGTGCTATAAAATCTTAAATATTCATTTGAGACTAATGGCGTAGACCACTTTTCATTCTCACATTTTTAAGTACCTCGAATTAATAAAAATGCATTTCTGACACCTAAGTGGGCCAGAAATTGACTATGCTATAGATTCAATCCTACGCGATTACTCGATTCGAAGACCTTTAAGGAGTTTTTGCAATGTTGCTAAAGCCTAAAGAAATTCATCCACTAAATTTCTAGTGGGCTATTATACTTGTGACATACTCAGTTCTAGGCTCATGGCATGCTTGGTTTTAGGGTTTTAGAACTTGTTTGGTCTTAGGGCTTAGCTGAGCAACACATGCCCTATTTAGGCTTCATGGGACTAACATATCATATCATGCTTTCTTTCTTTCCTTCTTTCGCTAACATATCATATTATGCTTAGGGTTTAGTGCTTCTAGTGGAGTGGAAGTTCATCCCAAGGCAAACTAAGACCATGATTGGGGAAGCCAACAGGTTTGGGGTTTAAAAACCCTAATTCCTCTTGACTTATGGTTGGTTCTAAGGGTGTTTTAACATGCTCGGTGTGACGCCCTCAGATTTCCGTTTGGGATCACCTGTGACGCCCCCAAATTCCGCTTGGGATTAAACGGACATTTGAAGCGTCGAGACATGCAACACAAGGTTACCTGCCCCCGTTCATGACAGATAAGATGCAATGTTCCTAACATGCATCTAGCATTATGCAATATTCGCAGCGGATAATTTTTCTCTTTAGCAAAACTATGCACCAAACCAAAAATATCCCAAATACTTGAAACATATTTCATACATAAAGGCATACTAAAAAGCCGTGATCACCACACTAGTCTAAAATGGTTGTGATCAAAAGAATACTTGAGATACAACTCCAAAAGTACAAGTATTAACCTAAGTTAAATACTATACCATCATCAACATCGCACCGTGGCCTAGTCGACCGTATTCAGTTGGTCAGATTCCAATTCTCCTTTGGGTCCTGTAACAAGATCTACCATTCGGGGGGAATGGTAGTTGGGACTACCACAGTGAGATTTGATTACAAATCTCAGTAAGTTAACATAAAACTTATACACAGGTTAAAAATGCATGCATGGCAGTAAAAGCATAAATGCATAATTATAGTCATACATAAACATAGTATAACTTGACATATAGCATGACTTAACCAGAACTTAAGCGTGAACTGAACTTGACTTAACATGGCATGAACTTAAGCTTAAAACATAACATGAACAATCAACATAACATGAACGTGAAACATAACATGGACATGAACATAACATAACATGAACGTGAGCTTGAACGTATCATAAACGTGAACATAACATGATGTGAACATGAACTTGGAACATAACATGAACATGAACATAACATGTACGTGAGCATAACATAACATGAACTTGATCTGAAACTTGACTTAACATAAACTTGGAATCTTATTTAATTGTCTTGATTAATAACGTGCATTAATACGTACTCCACAGTTGTTGTGGCCCCACGTATTCAAGTAACATAAAACATAATACGTACTCCACAGTTGTTGTGGCCCCACGTATTCTACATGTCACAATTGCTGTGTCTCATGTAGTGTATGCTCCACAGTTGTTGTGGCCCCATACTTCATGCTCCACAGTTGTTGTGGCCCCATGAATTCACATAACATAAAATATAATACGTACTCCACAGTTGTTGTGGCCCCACGTATTCTACATGTCACAATTGCTGTGTCTCATGTAGTGTATGCTCCACAGTTGTTGTGGCCCCATACTTCATGTAACATAAAATATAATACGTACTCCACAGTTGTTGTGGCCCCACGCATTATAAGTAACATAAATATAATACGTACTCCACAGTTGTTGTGGCCCCACGCATTATAAGTAACATAACATTAAATATAATACGTACTCCACAGTTGTTGTGGCCCCACGCATTATAAATAACATAAAATATAATACGTACTCCACAGTTGTTGTGGCCCCACGCATTATAAATAACATAAAATATAATACGTACTCCACAGTTGTTGTGGCCCCACGCATTATAAATAACATAAAATATAATACGTACTCCACAGTTGTTGTGGCCCCACGCATTATAAATAACATAACATAAATATAATACGTACTCCACAGTTGTTGTGGCCCCACGCATTATAAGTAACATAAATATAATACGTACTCCACAGTTGTTGTGGCCCCACGCATTATAAGTAACATAAAATATAATACGTACTCCACAGTTGTTGTGGCCCCACGCATTATAAATAACATAAAATATAATACGTACTCCACAGTTGTTGTGGCCCCACGCATTATAAATAACATAAATATAATACGTACTCCACAGTTGTTGTGGCCCCACGCATTATTATAACATAACATGTCTTATCTTTCTTAATGCATGTGATATTATTTAATATCATATACTTTTCTAACATGGCGTATACTTGTAAATGGCATAATATGATTTAATCATAAACATTTCATGGCATACATGTATCATATGGCATACTTAACATGGCATACTTATAACATACATCATTGTATGGCAGAAAAGATTATTTAACAGATAATTATTCATGAGAGATTAAATCATACGTAACAGATAAACATGTAATGACATAGCATGACATGGCATATACGATAACATACATACATAAATTGTAGTTCTCTTACCCATCACACATACACAATAAACTGATAGTAAGTTAGAGGCTAACTTACCTCGATCGTCGCGTTCTATGAGAATAGAGCGCGAGACACGAGGAACTGCACAACAGCTGGAAGAGGAACACTCGAGTCCTTAAGATTTTCACTTCTGAACTCAATTGCCATATTGTAAGCACTTGCAACACCACGGCCAACTTGAGGTTTCACTATACTCGGAAGAGATAAATTGACTTCAGAAAGCCTTTGCACTAAAACAAGTTCATTAAAATTATCAATAACAACCAAACAAACAACTCATTTCTCAATCCATATACTCTTAGCCATAGTCAACCACAAGATGACACCAGTCATCCCGGACTATAATCCATATCATCACTGCTTCGGGACACTGTCATACAGTTTCCCAACATTACACCATACGCTCCACACTTCTCTGCTACGCCATTCAACCCTTCGTGACACGCCATCCGATGTATCACGACTTAATACAGAGTACACTCACGTGAACTCTCTTCCATCCACACTACAATACCCATCACTGCGATACACGTCTCACGGTGCATCGCTACGCGACACGGAGTACGCGCTACGCGTACTTCCTTCGCTACAACTCTCATCAACACGATGCACATCACACGATGCATCGCCATACAACACGGAGTACACTACATGCGTACTCCCTTCCTTCTACGACACACATCACTACAGTGCACGTCGCGCGGCGCGTCGCTGCATTACACAGAATACGCTACACGCGTATTCTCTTCACACAACCCGCCGTATCACATCTACGGCATCCATCTCACGCCTATACTTCACAGCACAGTCCACAAAATACACAATCAAACGCAACACTTCACAACCACACTTCGCTTCACAACTACGCAACGAATTCCACAAATACAACTACACAATCCACAAACCAACCAACTATTTTAAACGTAAAATAACTAGAGATAGAAGGTTATACCATCGACGGGATAACCCGTGCGTCGCTCGTTGTTCGTCACGAACATGCGTCGGAGGAACGTACGTGGCGGCGTACGGTGGCTGTCCACCACATAAAGTGGTAGTTTGGGCTTGAGAAAGGCTAGGCGTGGTCTTGGAAGACTCATGATTTTACAGCTGTCGGTGAAGAACAAATTACGTGATTTACGGAAAAGATAATCTATACGCGTGATTCCAGATGAGGGTAAAGACGAGAGAGATGTGATTGCTGTCGGGAAATAATCCAAAACTGATAATTTTAGCGGGCTGTTACACTCGGTTGTGACATACAATGAGTATGTGGTTGAGGGTTATGGTGCCAGGATGGCAATGGTGGTTGTGGATGATCTTGAGCTTGGGTATAGGGTGGTTTAATCCCATGACATGTATGTGTGTGCACTCAAGTATAATGTGCTCAACCTGTGACCTATGTGTGTATAGGTGCTTGGGTATGGATGGCTAACCTGTGAGGGCCCCACCAACGCAAGAGGATAGACCACCAATGGAATTGAGTGGAAGGAAAACCTGAGGAACACTCCATTAGTGTGGCAAAGAAAATTGTGGCGAATGCTGCAAAGTGTAGCTAGTCCAACATGTGGGCAAGCAAGCACCTTGCAAACTTCCTAGCAGATATGTCCCTAGATCGAGGTGGAGATGAGTGTCTCATCCCATGGAATGCAAGCTAGAAAAGTTGCTTGCTATGAAGATGATAACAAAGAGTTGAAGAGGCCAGTGGCTTTGATGAGACAAAAGCTACTCACCTTGGCCAAGCAACGGCCTAGGAGAAGCCAAAGTATGGAAGCTTTCCGAAACAACATGGAAGATGCTCAAAAGAGTGGCAACATCACATAAAAACTCACTCCATTGAAAGATCACATTTGGAGTGGGTCTGTTGGGGGGATTATGACTCGAAAAGTCCTATCATCTAAACTCAAAGGTATGGCTAGACGCCACGTGGAAGATCCTTGTTCAAGGACAAACTACGGAGTTGGCAGACTAAAGGGATGTGTAGCCCATGCTTGACCATCTATCTTTGTCATTCTACGGTATGACAGTTGAAGCCAAAGGACTCGTATTCAAGCATGCCAGGAGTTAGAAAGTCAGAAGGATGTCTGCTAGTCCCACCCTAAGGGTCACATCTGGAGTGGGTTTGTTGGAGGGATTATGACTCAGGAAGTCATATAATCTAAATCTAGAGGTATGGCCCAACATCATGAGGAAAATTCTCATTCAAGGACAGATTGAAGAGTTGGTAGTAGACTATGGGGAAGTGCAACCCATGCCCTAGCTGTCTGTCTTTATCATCCTACAGTATGATAGTTGAGGCCAAAGTACTCCTAGTCAAGCATATTTGGAGTCATAGATATGTCAAAAGGGCATATGATGGTCCCACCCTATATAAGGGATTTGGACACTGGGACAAAATCTCACTTTTAAGATCTTAGACACCTACAACCTCATCTCGCCAATTAGACAAAAACAAACCTCATCTAGCCAAAAGCTACCAAGGGACCAAAGAAGGGAGTGATGCTACTGAGTAGCAAGCCCAATGTTGTGAGTTAGGTTAGCTTTTAAGAAAAGACTAGGGAATGTGGGGTGAATGTTGTTTGTAAGAGACATTCGCATTTTTATAATCTCCCCCTTTCTAACATAAATAAATATGTTTTGGAGCATTACATTGATCTTATGTTCATTTCCTATTTTCAAGGCTTTGAATGTGTGATTGTTTTCATAGTGATTCATGGTTTTTGGAGTTGCATATCTATATATATTTGCGTAAGTGTACTGTGCATCAACCTTCATGGGGTAGGATGGAGTTCCTTGTGCCCATTCCTGAGAGATGTTGCCATGAGCTTCAAACTAATAAAGGGATTCCTCGTGAATGATTAAGGTGGGGTGATATTGTGTTGGCCTCACCTAATAGTCGAGATGTAGATTTTCCTGTTGTATCGCGTGTTTGAATCTTCGAGTTGGTTGGTCAGGTAGACATTCCCTGGTACAACATATTGTCTTTGTATAAGAGTCGACATGTGTTAGGGTATAGGTGAGTTGGCTTGCACGAGGCCGATCGAGTAGAAGAGATTTCCTTGTGTCAAGCGGTGGAGCAACTCATCCCTTATTTGCCCATTAGGTAACGAAATGTTAGTGTGACAAACATCTATGTGATGAATTTCTGTGATGGAAATTGTACCAAATGAGACCAATATGATCTTATGGATTAGACCTAATGGAGTGAAGGGTGGTTCCTTGCCTAAGTAGTACTCATGCCTTAAAATACTTTGAACTAGAGGGTTACTCCTCAGAGGGTGATTCCTGGCCATGTTTTACGGACTAATATATCTATGCCCTTGAGGGTGATTCCTCACCAAAGCATGCATGCATATGCCCTTGCACTAATTACATGAACTGCTCATTGCATATTTACGAACATTATCTCTCATTAGCAATTTTTGTCATGGCTACTTAACATACTTATGGTTTCATTTTGGGACCATAGACTTTAGTGCAGAGTTAGGACTAAAAGTGATGGCTGAGGAGGAAGAGCCGACCCCTCCCAAACCCTAAAGATGGAAGCATGTCTCTGTCATAGGTCTTAGGCATTATTTTGAGCTGTACTTAGCCTTCAAAAGTGGTGACCAGTGTATTCGGTTTGCCTCATATTAGGCAATGAACATACCATTTTCGATTGTATGTAACTATGAATTATTGTTTATAAGGAATGACAGTAATGTTATTTTTAAATGTGTTTTAGACTCTAGTACTGAAGGTCTGATTTCGGACTAAACCTTTATCTTTTTCGCTACGATCTTATACCTATATCCCACAAGTGCACATCCATGACATTCATATGTGTGTGGTGGAGTGAGAAATACAAAAGAAACTTACCTATGGAGTAGGGTGGTTCATGGGAGTGCTTAGTGGTGATGGCCGAATATGTGGCTTGTGAAATGGGTAGGGTGTGGCTTGAATTATGGAGAGAGGGAGCAAGGGGTCTGTGATGCCAATGAGAGGAATGAAGTGTGTGTGCGCCGAGTTTAGAGTTTATATATATAGAGTTTGTGGGATGTAAGTCCAAGTGGGATCATAATTCTAGTGTGTTGCCCTAAGGGAATATGAAACATGCTTGGTATCTTAGGCCTCATTTGGATGTTGAGATGATATTATATGAGATGAGAAATCTGTAAATAGTAGTGAAATAGTTTGAGTTAAGATGTTTTATTGAGTTTTGAAAAATGAGAGAAAAAAGTTGAATAAAAATATTACAAGGTTAAAATATTGTTATAATATAATTTTTTTAATATTATTTCTGTTTTAGAATTTAAAAAAGTTAAATTGTGTTTTTTGTTTTGTTTAGAAGTTTGGAAAAGTTATAATAATTCGATGGAAAAGTTGAAAATATGAAATTGAAAAGTCTTTGTGCTTAAGTGATGTTAGGGAAAGGAATGAGATAAGATGAGATGTGTTGAGATAGTTAGTCAAATAAGGTTTTAGTCATACGTATTTTGAAAAAGAAATGAGATGAGATGAAACGGGTAAAGATAGCTATTCAAACGAGGCCTTAGTCATCCTAGTGTTTTCGGCTAGGGCTAGTGTAATAGCCCGCTAAAAGTTCAATGGTAGAATTTTTATAAACTTTAGGAACCTTGTGAAAGCCTTATAAGTTTTCACGAATCAACTAATCGCATAGGTTTTAGTTTATTAGCATAGTCAGTGTTATTACTTACTATGGTGTCAAGAGTATGATTTTATTTATTTTGAAATAGTTAGAAATGTTAGAATACGTTATGGTTTGTGCCATTAGACTCAGTTGATTATTTAGGATTTTATGGCGCACTAATCTCATTTTCAATTTTCGGACAATACGTTTGTTCAAAAATGCGTTTTGCTTTTTTTGAGGCATTTCTAATTTGAATTTTGATAAAAAAAAAAAAAAATTGCACAATTAGGTTTGTATGAATATTTCTAATTTTACAGGGGGAAGTTTATTTTTCACTTTCCTGGAGTGAATAGTAACCTCAATAGTAGCACCTAGTGCTGTGTTTTTAAAATCATAACGTGGAATGTCCAAATTGTTAGGGATATTTTATTTTGACACTTAGAAAGATCTCATCCACACATGGTGAATAGTTTTGGACACTTGGTACAAAGAGGAACCATGAGATGGATTGTGAAGGAATCAAATGTGTGAGATCATGCCACTTGAGCAAAATATTATTCTTTTATCTGATCAACAAAATTGAGCTAGATCAAAGAGGATTTCAACCTTGGTGAAATCCTAAATAGTTGGAATCCAATTAAAAGCCAAAAAACTTCGATGAAACCGAAACCCTTAACGGTTTGCTTCCACACCCTTTTTGATCCGATTTCTAGCATTGCATTTAATCAATTGATTAAATCACTTCCACATGCTATTAATCCACCAAATTCTTGTTATGACATCATTACCCAACCTTTTAAACCTTGAAGATTTGATTGGGCCAAGAAAAATTAAATTTGGACTTGATAGCATCTCAAATTCTGAACAAACCCCCTTTAAACCCTAAGCCCACTTGGTTGAGGTCCACAAAAGCCCATGAATTTGGCCACCTTAGTAAAGCTTCTTCAAGAAGCTTCCTCCCCCACATGGCAGGCCATCCACTACCCTTGGTTACACCCAATAGTGCCTTGATGTGAACAAGAAATCCATCATATCAACCTCCATACCACACAGCTTCTACAGGCAGTCTTTGCCCCTCACTATTCTCCACTTTATGTCACATAGCAACCATCAATCAAGTGTCATTCAAGCCCATATCTCCCCCCTCCAGAAGTCTAAAGTCGCGCAAGACACATTTCACTCCATTTCATCACTTCTTCACCTCGTTCTTAGAGAGAAACCCAAAATAGCTTTCTCAGGCAGATTTCTAGGTCTTTTTGCGTGGAGATTTTTGACCATTTGTAAGTATTTTCACACGATAAATTCTTCATAAAAGTTGTTTTTATCTGCATTTAGTTTCAATGGATATCTTATTCATCTAATTTAGTGGTTATTTGGTTGGTCAAAAGTATTTTTAACCATGGAAAGGTCATTCTGGGCATAAAACTGGAGGGTATGTTAAGTTTTAGAGTTTTTGACCAAACTAATAGACATATCTTGTCCGAATATTTAATGGAGTGTTGTTAGCATGTGTTTATGAATTTTAATTGAGGTTTTATTGCATGACTAAAGATTTTGATGATAGATTTTCTTAGATTTAGAAACTTGAAAATTGGAACTGGAAAAAATAATTTTTATTTAGAGAAAGTTTGAATATTTCGTAGTTTGATCTTACTCTAAAGGCTTTGATATTTTTATCTAACGATCATAATTCTCTTATTTTCATGTTAGGATATTAGTTTGAAGATATTTAGTATTAGTTTCAAAGATATGATTTTTCTATACAAGAAGATTTTGGTTAGGCCTAAGATTTGTTATTTTTGGGTTAGATCCATGTTTTATTGATTTTTAGCCATGTGATTTTAAATTTGATGGTTGGATCTTCTTTAGGGCACATTTTTAAACCATGTGATGTTTTATTTTGAAGATCTCATCTTTTTAAGCTATGGATCAAGAGATTGATCAAAGTTAAGAAAAAAATTTATACTTTTGGACCAAGTGTAAAACCAAAATCTTCAAGTGTTATTTTGTGATTTTTGGTGACTTTTGTTTGACGATTTAAAGCATGGTTGATCTTAGAATGATGTTATGAATATGTTAGAAGTAAGATTTGATTTTTGAAATTCTTGAAGATGTTTTGTAAGATTTGATTTTTGAAATTCTTGAAGATATTTTGATTTAGGGTCAATGCTTGTGATTCAAGGATTTGCAATTTGTTAAAAAGTTTGGATCTTTTTACAAAAAATTTGGTGTTGATGATTAGATTTTTCTAAATGGATGTTTTAAGTATGGTTTTAAACTGAAAATAGAAAGATCTTTGTTGAAAAATTTTGGTTTAAGCATGAGTTTTGAATTTGGAATGAATTGCAACAAAAATCAAGAGAAATGGTCTATAGATGTTTCGGCTATAATGTGTTTTTCAAAGTTGTGATTTATTTTAATTTTTTCTGAGTTGATATTTGAGTTTAGGACAAGATTTACATGAGGAATATATATTTTGAAAATTTTTGGAGTTAAGATGTGAAATCTTTTAGAGGTAAAATGATCATTTTCCTACATGTAGAGGGTAAAATAGTTATTTTACTCTAAGTTAGCTTGTTTTCATGCTTCTAGTTGTTAGTGATTAAATTTCTACTTTTTAGAATCACTATTTTCAGTTTCTTATGTTTCGTGCTTTATTCTCGTAAAATACGATGATTGAGGTAAGTTCGCTTCTAACTTACTATCAGTTTACTGTGTATGTGTGATGGGTAAGGGAATTACAATTTATGTATATATGTTATCATATATGTCATGTCATGCCATGCCACGCCTTTATATGTTTATCTGTTACACACGATTTATTTTGTCACAAATGCTTATCTAATACATGATGAGTGTGCGAAAGTGCACTCTAAATACCCTATTATTAGATTAAAATACTAAAATGTGAATAAAAATCATAGGAATTAATGTGTATTCTTGAATTGAGTTTCTATTTACATTTGGATACTCCTAAGTATTTTTTTTATGTTTAATTTCAGAGTTTATAAAAGAGCAAGTCAAGCCCAGTCATATTCAAAGGAGGACTTTCATGGGGTTTGAGAGCAATTTGGAAGAAAAGAAAAAGAAATCACAAAAGGAAACCACAAGAAGTCCAAATCCGAAATTCGCTAGGAGACAGTCTGGATATACTTTAATATTTTGCCCGTAACTTTTTATTCACATATCGGATTGATGTGATTCTTGATGAGTTAGAAAGCTATCTTAAAGGGCTATAAATTGTCCTCTAATAAGGATTTCCAAATTCGAACTCCTGGAACATGTACGTGGCTGCCAAGATAAATCCTAAAATTTAGGCGATTTTTTTATGCGGAAATTAAGATGACATTAGGGTTTCTTTCCTACCCTCTATATAAGCATATCATTAGCACGAAATAAAGGGGAGGAGGCACAAGAAGCAGATCTTAAGAGAGGAGAAAATCACTTCCATGGCCACCGTTCGCTTCAATTTTCTCTGGAGCTTTTTGTTGTTCAGTATATTTATGGGTAACTAAATTCTCAAGTAGGGCTAGGGATGAACTTGCACATTAGATGGTATTTTTAATTTATGTATTTGATCTTCAATTACTAAAACTCTTTTGTTTTATCATTCTCAATTCATCGTTGATGTTTTATTCTCCGAATAATCATAGAATTTATTCTATTTATGGATTCAGTCATGCTTTTTCTATTGAATGGATTGGTTCTTTGATTATGTTTGGATCAATTATTTATCTATATTGATTTAGTTCTTTGCTGCAATATCGCTCCTTGAGTATATTGTCGTCGTTGAATTTTCTCAATAGGGATAGTAATTTATGTATTTTAAAAGTGATGAATGATTTTTCAAAAGGTTACATTTGGTTTAATTTTGGTTTATAAATCTATACCTTCCGATTGGGAATTTGGAGAATTGAATTCCTAATTGAGTTATCCAATGAATTAAGAATAATTAAAATACCGGATTTGTGCAAGGGATTCCCGACGCTCTACTGTTTGTCAAATTTGAGTATTTTTTCAGTTAAGCACTTTGATTCACTTTAATTTGCAATTAAAATTAATCTTTGTTCTCCATTACTTATTTAATATTTTCCTTTAGTTTCTTTATTCCTTCTACTATTCTTTTAATTTGTCTCCCTGTGGAATCGACACCCCAAAGCTGTGCTACAACTACCGCGTTATTCTTTGGGCGTAATCAAATTTTGGCGCCGTTGCCGGGGAGACAGTAGAAGAATTGTTAGATAATTTTTCTTTTCAGCAGTTTGTAAAGGCGGTAACTTCGTTCCCTCTTTTAGCTTATTGCATCTTTATTTTATTTTCTTTTTCTTTTTATAATTTTTTTTCTCTTCTAATCATTTATTTGATAATTTTTCTTATTCTGAGAAAATGAGTGAACACGAAGATCAACCCATTAGGACCCTTCAAGATTACCTCCATCCTACACGCACAGCCACACCATCATGCATTATATTTCCAGCTAATACTCGCAAATTAGATTTTAAGACAGGGATGATACAGTTACTCCCTACTTTTCATGGCTTGGAAAATGAAAATCCATATGCATTAGAGAGTTTGAGGAAGTAGTTGCGACTTTTCATTATCATAATGCAACTGATAATATTGTGAGACTTAAGTTCTTTCCTTTCTCTTTGAAGGATAGAGCTAAGAGTTGGCTATACTCACTGAGACAACGATCTATTGGGTCATGGAATGAGATGACTCAGATCTTCTTTAATAAATACTTTCCCCAACAGAAGACCAATGCTTTAAAAAGACAAATCTCCACCTTTGCACAAAAGGACAGTGAGACTTTGTATCAGTCTTGGGAGAGATTTAAGGAGCTATTGAGTATGTGTCCTCACCATGGGTATGAGAATTGGCGCTTAGTGAGCTATTTTTATGAGGGACTTACACCTAGAGAGCGCCAATTTGTGGAGATGATGTGTAATGGTGAGTTCTTACAGAAAGATCCTGATGAGGCCATAGAATACCTCAATGAGCTTGCTGAAAAAGCTCACACTTGGACTGGACCTAGTGTTACTGAGAGCACAAATAGGTCACGACCTGCAGGAAACCTAAATGGTGGTAGAATTTACCATCTCAGGGAAGAAGATAACACCTAAAGGCTAAGGTTGAGATGCTCACTAGGGAGCTAGAAGTGTTGAAGAATAAAGACTTAAAGCCAACATACATGGCTAATCATGCAGAGTCTTTTGGACCATGTTTTGTATGTGGTGGGGTAGATCACCTTGCCCAAGAGTGTCCCACATTTGCTGAGATGAGAGGGATGTATGAGGAACAATGTAATGCCTTAGGTATGTACAAGAAGCCTTTTACACGTTTCTCTGATACCTATAATCCGGGATGGCGTAATCACCCCAATTTTAGATGGAAGTCTGAAGACCAGCCACCTGCACAACCCCCTAGACCATATCATGCACCTTTATCTTCTAAGAGTCCTTTAGAAGACACTTTGCATGCTTTTATTGAGGCACAGGGTAAGACTAAGCAAAAGTTTGAATCTTTGATTACGCAGGTTGTTGAAGAAAATAAGGAGATAAAGAGCCAAGTGTCCAAATTGATGAGCTCCTTGAGTGTGAATGAGCGAGGTAAGTTTCCTTCTCAAGCTCAATCCGTACCCCATGGTCAACACATGGCACAAGAGAATTTGAAGGATGTGAATGCCATTGTGACACGAAGTAGTAAGTCATTACACATCCCAATAACGAACCAATCAGAGGCTGTGGAAGAGGATCAAAGCAATAGTGGTGCCGAGCTGCCCAAAGAAGCCGAGGTAATAAAGAGCCCAGTTAAGGTACCATTTCCTCAAGCTTTAAAACTGAATAAGTGAACTTTGGATCCTAACAATGAAATCTTGGAGAATCTCAAGCAGGTAAAAATTAACCTCCCTCTTTTGCATGTTATTAAACAAATTCTTACTTATGCAAAAGTTATTAAAAATTTGTGTACAGTTAAGAGGAAGCACCATGTGAAGAAGACAACATTCCTGATAGAGCAAGTTAGTGCTCTAATTGAGCAGCGGATTCCTCCCAAGTACAAGGATCCTAGTTGCCCAACCATTGCATGCAGCATTGGAAATCATGAGTTTGGGCAAACTTTGTTAGATTTAGGAGCTAGCGTGAATCTAATGCCATATTCTATTTATTTGCAGTTAGGGTTGGGAGAAATCAAACCAACCACTGTGGCATTACAATTGGCTGATCGTTCAGTCAAAGTACCCTGGGGTGTGGTAGAGAATGTTCTAATTCAAATTGATAAATTTTATTATCCTGTTGATTTCCTAATCCTTGACACTAGCTCTGTTGTTGATACTACTTCTAAAATTCCTGTGATTTTAGGTAGGCCTTTCCTTGCCACTGCTAATGCTCTTATTAATTGCAGAAATGAGCTCATGAAGCTTTCTTTTGGAAACATGACACTCGAGGTGAATATCTTCTATATTGCAAAACAACTAGAAGATGATGATGAGAGCCACCAGACATACATGATTGACTCACTCATAGAAAGAGGAGTTTCTATAGCTCATGATTTTGACCCCCTTGAGTATTTTCTTGTTAATTCTGAGTTTGATTATATCAGTAATCCATCTGATGTAGTTGATATTTGTGCTATCGTTGATAGAACTCAGGATTATGGCACTCGGGCCTGGCAACCGAAGTTTGAGGAGTTGCCTAAGAAAGAGGAAAAACAAATTCCTTCAAGTGTGGAAGCACCCAAAGTTGAACTGAAACCTCTGCCTAAGGGTTTAAAGCATGCTTTCCTTGGTCCAGGTGATACTTTTCCTGTTGTTATCTCATCTGAATTGTCTGAGTCTCAAGGTGAGAAATTAATTCAGATCCTAAGTAAGCATAAGTCAGCCTTAGGTTGGAGCATTGCTGATATAAAAGGTGTTAGTCCTCTGGTCTGTTCTTATAAAATTAATTTGGAGGAAGGAACTAGCCCTCGTAGAGACCCCCAGCGTAGGCTTAATCCTACTATGAAAGAAGTGGTGAAGAGTGAAGTATTGAAACTATTAGATGCAGGAATCATATATCCTGTTGATGATAGTAAATGGGTAAGTCCTACACAGGTTGTTCCTAAGAAGTCAAGTGTTACTGTGGTGAAAAATGACCGAGGAGAGCTAGTCCCTACAAAACTTGTGACTGGGTGGCGGATGTGCATTGATTATAGAAAATTGAATGCTGCCACCCAAAAAGACCATTTTCCTCTCCCTTTTATTGATCAAATTCTTGAGCGTGTGACTAGTCATCCCTTCTATTGTTTCTTGGATGGTTATTCTGGTTATTATCAAATTGAAATTGCATTAGAAGACCAGGATAAAACCACTTTCACTTGTCCTTTCGGTACTTATGCTTTTCGTAGAATGTCATTTGGATTGTGTAATGCACCTGCTACTTTTCAACGTTGCATGATGAGCATTTTTAGTGACATGATTGAAAATTGCATGGAAGTTTTTATGGATGACTTGACTGTTTTTGGATCTACTTTTGATGCATGCTTATTGAATTTAGAGAGGGTGTTGACTCGTTGTGAGGAGAAGGAATTGGTTTTGAATTGGGAAAAATGCCACTTTATGGTACCTTCAGGCATTGTGTTAGGGCATATTATTTCCTCTAGGGGGATAGAGGTAGATCAATCTAAGATTGAATTAATCTCTAAGTTGCCTACACCTAGGACAGTAAAGGACGTGAGATCCTTTCTTGGTCATGCGGGCTTTTATAGGAGGTTCATACAGAATTTTTCCACCATATCTAGACCACTATGTGACCTCCTATCTAAAGATGCCCCATTTGAGTGGACACAAGATTGTCAAGAGGCCTTTAAAACACTAATTGGCAAACTTACCTCAGCACCCATAATGCAGCCACCTGATTGGACTTTACCTTTTGAGATTATGTGTGATGCAAGTGATTTTGCTATAGGTGCTGTACTTGGACAGCGAAGGGAGGGAAAGCCTTTTGTTATTTACTATTGATGTGAACCCCAATCGACTCGCTTTGAGACCCAACAACAATATTGGAAAACAACAACCCAGGAAAGCCAAACTCAAGTCTATGGATGGAGAATTTAGACCCGTTGGGAACTCGTTTCAAGAACCTAGATTATATTAAAATCTAGACCCGTTGAAATCCCGTCTCAAGAACCCAAATTACAAGGAGGAACGCCACAAAGGTTGTGATTTACCTTTGATAAGTTCAAGAGTTCAATTAAGAACAAGAGGAGAAAACTCACTCAAAATTAAAATTCAGAATAATAGTTTATCTTCTCAAATGAGGTTACAAGTGATTTAAATAAACAATTTCCAAAACCCTATAGGAATAGTGCCGCGGTACTGTAGCGTGAACAGTGTCGCGCTACAGTAATTTCTAAAACCCTAGTTTGTAAAATAATAACTTTCCAAATAAGCCCTTGGCCAAAATACAAGGCCTTCCCAAAAACCCTAGTTCAATAGAAATAAGGCGTGTGGGTTGGACATCTCAAAAGCTCAATTATTCTAGATTAATTCTTATGACTAATAAAATAAGTCATTTTAATGAAATAAATAAGTTCATAGCCTTCAATAATAATAAGCCCAAGTCGTGTCTTCCATAGCTTAGATCAAGTGGATCAAAACTGGTTCTCCTTCTTTCAAGCCCATCCTGAGTGTTGAGCTCTTACTAGTTTCATCCCAATTGAATTGCACAAATTCTTGCATTACTCCCTTGATCTTCGTGGCTCTTAATCTTGCAATTGATCCTTAAGACTTGGTCCGCCTTGGGGCCCATCATTCCCTCTCTCCTCAAAAGGATTCGACCTCGAATCTCCACCTGGATCAAACGGAAAAAGATCAGTAACATTGAAAATAGCAAATATATGATACTTACCTGGAAGATCCACTAGATATGAATTAGCATTAACTTTTTCAAGAATGAAAAAAGGTCTATCCAAGCAACTCCTGCCATCAACAAGACAAAACATCAATGCTATAGGAGTAAGTGGATTAAAACCATTTGCAATTTCAATAGGAGAATAAAAAATTGTTGAATGCATGGTCCTATTACATGCAAACTCTAACAAGGGCAAAC